>PVKU01005050.1:0-131791 GCA_004027475.1 Anoura caudifer
AGTAATTAAAATGGCTTGAAGGTGGTGGAGAACTTGAAAACAGATGGATGGAATAGACTGGAGAGCAAAGCGTAAATGAGAACCTGGTGTACGTCAGAAGGGACGTCACCAATCAGTAGGAAGATGACGAACTCTGCACTTCACAGTGTTAGGGGTGACTGTGTGCCCATGATAGAAAACTTTGATCTTTATCTCACACCATCCATGCAAAGTAAATTCCAGAAAAACACCGAATATGAAATTATTTAAACCACTAATACAAAATATAGTCAAGTATCTTTATAACCTCAGGGCAGGAAAAGATTACTTACTGAAGATTACACAGAGCATAATATATTAAGGAAAGAATTACAAACTTGGCCAGATCAAAATTTTTTTTGTAAGATTAGAAACATCCTAATCCAAGTTAAAACACAAGCTTTCAATGGGCAGATTTTTTTCAATACATAGGACAATGAAATCTTTGGCATTCAGGATATATACATTTCTACCAATCAACAAGCAAAAGAAGAACATTCAAATAGAAAAATGGTTTAATGTTATGAGAAGGCAATTCATAGAAGAGGAAATTTAAATGATAATAACATAAAGTTTCTCTTAAACTCATCAGTAATTATTAAAATAATAATTATATAACATTTCAGATTGATAAAATGTTAAAGATTAATAAACTAAATACTGGCAAAGATTTTGAGGTATGTAGCTGATGGGAAGGTAAGTTGATAAAAATCACTAGAAAGCTGCGTGTTATCAGGTAAAAGATTTATTTCAGAGATTTATTTATTAAACTCTCAGAACTAGCAACCCAATTTCTAGAGAATCTCTTGCATATGTGTATAAGGAATGTTCATTACAGCATGCTCACCAGTAAAAACTCCAAAATGATTTAAATATCCACAAGTAGAGAAATGGATAAATAAATTGTGATATATCTATATACTGAAATAAAACCGCAGCGGAATTTCATGAACTCAACCTAAATGCTCCGTGATGAATTCATCTCAGAGACAAATGGCTGAGTGAAAAAAGACAAGCTTGGAAAGCGTCATGTATAGTATGACAACATTCATTTCAAATTTTTGAAAACCATAAAGCTATTATTTTACATATTATTTGTAACAGATATGTAGTGAAAGTATTAAAACAGGGAATCAAAGTATACACACCAACTTCTTCTGAATGGCTGTGTCTGAGGAGCAAGGCCCAGGGAGGAGAGGCTACGGCTCCTTTTCACACACACACTCACACACACTCACACTCACAGGAAGTGGAAATGATGAAGTATCAATCCTGGGTGATGAGTGCATAAGCGTGTTTTACATTATGTTCCTTACATACCTATTGTTTACAATTTTACATTAAAATATGAAAATGGAACAATCTTTGATTATTAGGAAAGTTAAAATGTTTTTAAATATGCAATCAGCCATTTCTATTTCTGATAGAATTATTTATAAATATTCTCAGCTTCCTTTCTATGATAGTTTTTTAAACTCGTTGATTATAAATATTTTCTACTTTAGATATGGCAATTCTTTGAGAATAATTGAAAATAATCTTATGTTTTCAGTTTATTTTTTGTTCTTAATTTTATTTGTGGGATTTGACTTTTATAAATATTAAATTTTTAGGTAGTCAATTCTATCAAACTTTTCATTGCTTTTATAAAGGCATGAATAGTCATCTAAACCCTCATGTAATGTTTTTATGGCTTTATTTTAAAGTTGAAGTATCTGGAGCATAATAGACACTCGATAACATTTATTACTGAATGGGAAGCTCAATAGGATTTAGTTTGATACATGTCATATGGTAAGAATCTAACTTCTTTTATTCTCAGCCACCAGTAAATTCAGCATCATTTGTTGTAAATACCAACTTTTAAAATTACGAATTTTCCATATACATTTTTTGTTTTTTTACTTTTATTTTAATTGTTGTTCTTGTACAGTTTTCTGTCTTTTACTCCAAACCCAGCCCACCACCCCAGCCCTCCCCAACTCCCTCCCATTTCCACCCCCCCTAGTTTTTGTCCATGTGTCCTCTACACTTGTTCCTATAAACCCTTCCCCTTTTTCCCCTGAAATTCCCTCCCCTCTCCCCTCTGGTGACTGTCAGCCTGTTCTCAGTTTCAGTGTCTTTGGTTATATTTTGCTTGTTTGTTTGTTTTGTTGTTTAGGTTCCTGTTAAAGGTGAGATCATATGGTATTTGTCTTTCACTGCCTGGAAAGCAGTATGGAATTTTCTAAGAAAACTAAAAATGGACCTACCTTTTGACCCAGCAATTCCACTGCTAGGATTATATCCTAAGAACCCTGAAACACCAATCCAAAAGGACCTACGCACCCCAATGTTCACAGCAGCACAATTTACAATAGCCAAGTGTTGGAAGCAACCTAGGTGCCCATCAGTAAATGAATGGATCAAAAAACTGTGGTACATTTACACAATGGAATTCTATGCAGCAGAAAAAAAGAAGGAGCTCCTACCATTTGCAAAGCATGGATGGAAGTAGAAAGCATTATGCTAAGCGAAATACATTCTTTTACAGTCTGTTTCTGACTTACCTGTTCTGTTTCATCACCTGCCTTATTTTGACATTGCACTTGTAACTATTGTATCTTCACCATGTATTTTAATAACTGGTCAATCAACTTCTCTCTCTTTTTTTTCAATAGTTTTTGTTTATTCTTATGCCTTTGTTCTTCTAGCAAATTTAAAATCAATATGTTAAGTCCCAGAAAACATCCCGGTGGGATTTCACTGGAATTGGTTTTCATGATGAATCTGGGGAGCATCCTCACCTGTATGGTACTCTGCCACCTCATCTGGGAACGTGGCACCGCTCTGCGTTTACTCTGGCCTGATTAGGCCTCCACTAACGTTTGGCCATTTTTTTTCATCAAATAAATCTTGCACAGGTAAATATTAATTCATATATATAAGTATAACATATGAATGGGTTTTAATTATCCTTTCTAATTGAATATTGTTGAATAAACTAAAGGTATAGTTCACATTTGTTTTATAGCTCTATTCCTTAATGAACTCCTTATTAATTATAACATATTTTCCACATTATTTTCTTGGTATTAAATACATTCATAATGCTATGCAGCCATTACCACCATCCATCTCCAAACTCTTTTTATCTTTTTATTTTTTCCTGAAAAAAGCTTTATTGTTTTCATTTTCCCCATTGCATGGGCGAGGGCTGCAGGGTGGTTAGAAGGATGCCTAGTGGTTGCAGGGAGAGGCTCAGGCAGAAGCCTGACACCAGGGGCCAGGCAAAGGCCTATGGGCTCCACAGGCTTCTAGTTGTGCTTGAGAGTGGGCCTTTCAAAGGGATATTCACCCAGCCCAGCCTGTGAGTCAGGTGATCACCCGTCTTCTCCATGAGTTTCACCTGCTCATCCAGGATGTGGTTCTCCAGGAAGTCTCAGAGCTGTGGGTGTGTGCAGGAAGGCCCTGAGGCCTGCAGGCTCAGAAGGGCTCGGCTCAGGTTCTCCTCCAAGGCCATGGCAGCTCCCGTGGCCTCCTGAGAGTCACCCACTCATCATGGGAAGGCTTCAGTGTATCTTGCAAGAGAACACAGCCATGGCCCTGGTTTTGCATCTTTAAGAGCTGCTGAGAGCCCTTGAACTTAACCCTGGTCAAGTCCGGGAGATAGAAGACCAGACAGAGGTAGGTGTCAGAGACCAGCAGATGCAGGGCGACCAGGGCTTGATGGGGTCTCCACCTTGGTGGAATAATTCTGACGAATTTGGGAGCTCATGATTGTTCAACAGTAAGGAGTTAAACTTAAAACAAATGGTGTTGGCTGGTTTTGGAGGCTGAGGATGACTGAGGTGGTTCTGAAGGTGGTGGCTGGAAAAGAGGGTGGAGGGCAGTCAGAGTCTGGAAGAAGGGGTGTCCCTGGGTCTGTTTGGTCCAAACACTGCTGAAGAAGACAGATGGGGGACCACCAAGGGCACTGTTCAAACTCTCTTTATCTTATAAAACTGAAGCTCTTTATCCATTAAATAATAATCCCCAGTCTTCTCTTCCCTTAGCCTCTGGCAACCACCAATCTACTTTTTGGTCTCTACAATTTTAACTACTCTAAGTATTTCCTGTAAGTGGAATCACAGAGTTTTTGTCTTCTTGTGACTGGCTTATTTCACTTAGCGCAATATCCTCAAGGTTATCCATGTGGAACCAGGGATTTTCCTTCCTTTTTAAGGTTGAATAATATTTCATTGTAGGTATAAACCATATTTTGCTTATCCATTCATTCATTGATGGGCACTTGGGTTGTTCCATGTTTTAACTATGGTCAGCATCCCTGAGAAAGAGCCTGGGTTTTATTCATGTGTGAAATGTTCAAATATCTGAAAATGAAACTGTGACTGAGAAGGTTGAATCCCAAATCTCATTATTCAGAAGTACCAAAAGCCACCCTCTACCCTACAATGCCATGACAGAATTGGTGGCCTGAGCGACGGCTGTTCATGGAACCCTGAGGGACACGTGGCCCTTTTTTTGAATGGACTTGAAATGAATTTCTATGAGAAGATGAACAACTCACATTTCATTAAATCCTATAGTTTATGTCTGTGAAAAACATTGTTTAAGAAATACTTAATCATTTTATTTTGTAGTTTTAGATTAGCTTTTTAAAGACAGAAAATGATTCGAGGCTCCAATTAACTGCTACCATGAATTAATTGAAGTAACCTAACTGACCACTTGCTGTAAGCTACATACAGTGTTGGTGCTTGAATAAGTCAGTTTCTAGCAAAGGCATGTGTGAACTTTATCCCCCCTTATAAAACAGCGCTAGATCAATCTATTACCAAAAACTCACTGAGCCTCTACCCAGGTACGGTCTGCCCTGGCACGTGTTGTGCCCACAGCTCACGCCAGCCTCTCTCTCACATACCAGGTGCTCTAGAAAGATTTGCTTTTGGCCTGTGGAAGGCACAGACAAAACCAAGACTCAGCTACTGTCAAGGAGTTAATATTGGGAAGACTAAGCCGGTGCGAGGTATAAAAGGCAACATACGATCAACGATCAAATGAATGACCCGGAGGGGAGAGAGTGAGTGCTCTGTGGCTGCAAAGGTCTGGGAATCTTCCTAGCAAAGAAGCAACGTGTTCCTGATTTTGAAGGAGGGAGGCGGAGGAAGGGATGGGAGAAGAAGAAAGTGGTGGGTTGAGGAAAGACCATGACGTCTGGCGCCTTGTACATGCTCTCTGGGCCGTTAGCTATTTGTCATGTGCCCGTGACTCTCCAGCTGAGGGCAGGGATTGTACGCAACGCTGACCGTGATGGCGATAGCAGTGGTGGCTGTAATACTCACTGAGCTCTTACCATGGCCCAGGGACCCAGCTGAGCGCTTTCAAGGCATTATCTCATCTCATCTTTACAACAGTTCTACGAGGAAACACAGCAAATGGGTTCAAAGAGATTAGGGCACCTGTTCTGAAGTACCAGTCATATAATTAGAAAAACGCAAAGCAGGGACCTGAATCCACACTGTGAGATTCCAGGGCCACTGGAATATCCCTGGTGGAGTGGTTCTCCTTTGCATGTTTAACCCGGTGTCTTAGACAAAAGAAGCACCTGGTGGGTTTTCATCTGTTGAGGTCTGACTCACTGAAGCAAAGGGCGTGTGATGGAAAGTAATGCAAAGGGAGAGAAAAGGTGACAAGAGGGCCTCAGATCCTGGGGGACTCTTAAGGCAAAGTTGAGGGATTTAGGAAACAAGGAGCCTTCAGAGATTCTGGAGCTGAATTTGGATGAAATTCAAGGCTGCCTTTCGGGCCACTCTTTGTCTCTGTATGCAGGGAAAACAACAAGAAATTGACTCTGCACAGACAACGGTGACAACAGCACCTTTTACCGGGCGTCTGTCCCTGGCTTCTGAGGCATTTCACTTCAGGGCCTTCGCCAGCTGCTACCAGTCTGTTTGTTTTCCCAGAGCCAATTTCTTGAAAGAGACAGAAATTCTCCTTTCTGTCACGGAATACTATAATCACCCTCTGAGTTTACCTGAGTGTTTTCCTCCAAAGAATTCATAAGTTTATGTAAATCATTGAAATCAGTTATTCCACAAATATGTAGTGAGGAGGGCCTACTATGTGTCAGATACCACATGTCAATATTAGACACACAGAACTAAGCAAGAGAGATGTAGTGTCTGGTCTTGTAGAGTTTCCAGTCTAGCTGGGAATATGAGCTTTACCCAAGGAATGAAAGAATGGCGGGTGTTTAGAAGCGGCAATGCAAGGGCACTGGGGAAGCTTACGGTGGGCAGGAGCCAAGGCAGTTTGGGGTAACTGGCTTCCTGAAGGATGTGGCATTTAAACCAAAACGTGGAGAAGCGAGAGTTAGACAAGCCAAAGAGGCATGTGTGTGTGTGCATGCAAGAGAGAGAGAGAGAGACAGAGAGAGACAATGACAATGAGAGAGAGAGTGAGCACACTGGAGGCATGGGCACTGGCAGATACAGGGAGGGAAAAGGATGAGAGTGTTTCAAGTGAGGGGAAGCAAAGACTGGGCATGAGGCAGAGCCTAGCGTTTTTAAGGAACTAAGGAAAGGCAAGTGTGTGGCCGTGTAGAGAGCAAGGTGGAGAGTGGTTTGAAAGCATCCAGCAGGTTGGTGGTTTGGGCACCTGCAGGACTTATAAGCCAGGTGAAAAGGTTGGATGACTTGATTTGCAGGTAATGGGAAGGCAGTGAAGGGCTTTAGGCAGGGGTGACAGGATCATATTGGCATTTTGAGCATCACCAGCTATTGAATGGAGAATGGGCTGGAGAAGGGTGAGAATGGAGGCATGGAGACCAGGCAGGAGGCTGTTGCAGTCATTCAGGGGAGAGATGTTGGGGCAGAGAGGACTGGGAGGGATGGGTGGAGTCCAGGCAGGCTGGAATCAACAGGAAGTGATGACAGATCACATAGGAGAGGGGTCCCTGCCATCTTCCAAGCTTCTGACTTCAGCAGCTGGTTTTCACAATTCACACAGCCTACTGCATTAACTTCCCACCTTCTATTGCAGGTGGAGAAGGTCTACTCAGAAGTGCAGAGCAGGTGATAGGCCACTGGGCTAAGAATTCATACTTGCTATAATATTAACTATCTAAAGAGTTTCCTCTGGCGATCCATAAAAAATTCTTATCCAAGAATTTATTGTCCAAGAAATGAGAATATTCTGTACTTTCCTTTCAAAGGACCTTCCATAAGGCAGAGACTTTCTGAAAGCAAACTTCAAACATTCCTGGTGTCTTTCCACCCATTGAGATCAAAGTTCTCAAGAGTCGTTGGCTTGGGTTATAATGACCGTTCAGAGTTTAGGTAAAAATTAATGAAGCGCACATTTTGGTTCCATGTAAGGAAGGACTTTTAGAAGAGGAAATGAGCTGCCTTAGGGGCAGGCGCTGTTCACTTCTAAGACTCAGCTCAAATATCACCTCTTAAGATGCCAGCCCTGAGTCCCCCAGGCTGAGGTCATCATTCCTGCCTCATTGCCCAGCGCATGGTGTTCTCTCCACGACAACAAAACCTCTTCTTATTATCATTTATGACAAAAGATTGTCAACTTCTAGTCTTATCCATTATTGTGGCCTGGCATAGGGAGGGCTCTCAAATATTGAATGGGTGGGTGAATGAGTGAATGAATGATGTTAGACAGTTTTAGAGGTTGGGTAATAACATGGCTGTGACATAAGGAAATTTAATCAACAGCTAACAGGTTGGATTTTAAGAGCCCTTCTATAAAAGCTGGCATCCTTCTTAGCCATGAACAGCCTCTACACTTTACCTGAAGCCCCCAGTCCTTTGTCACTGGGGGCCGACATCTCAGGAATCTGTCCTCATGCTCCAGAGCTGAGCCTGAATCTACCCGCCTTGTTGACCCTACTTGCATCACATTCAATTCATAACCAGTTTTCATTTCCAATTTGGATTTGGTAATCAGGACAGACATTGTCAGTTCTTGCAAGGGGTGCTGGGGACCCTGTTTTTGTTCCTCTTTGGTCTATACTCTCCAGCCAAAGTTTCCCCGACATGTAAGCCTAGTCTCAGCATAGCCAACTCACAGGAGTGTCCCAACTTTTTCTAAGAAAAGAGTTTAAATACCTTTTATGTGATTGTCTCTAATTGCTACATAAAGGTGGATGTTGACCTGAGAAACTTAATTCATATTCAAGTCCTGTGCTTGTTCTTTTATAAATGTTCCCCTGCAAGTATTACAGGGAAACCCAGCAGAAGCATTCGGCGGCATAATCAGGTGTTTCAGGGGACTGTAACAAATTATCATAAGCTGAGTGGCTTCACACAAGAGAAATCAAGGTGTTGGCTGGTCCACTTTCCCTCTGAAGGCTCCAGAGGGAAATCTGCCCCTCTAGCTTCTGGTGACTCCACACGTTCCTTGGCTTGTGGCCGCATCACTCCAATCTCTGCCTCCATGATCACATCGCCTCCTCCTGTCTCAAAACTCCCTCTGCTTCCCACTTACAAGGATACGTGTGATTGTATTTAAGCCCGCCCAGATAACCCAGGATACATTCTCCCACTCAAGATCTTTAACTGCACATTTTTTAGCTATACAAGGGAATAGTCACACTTTTGCCATATAAAGTAAGGTTCGCAGGCTCCAGAGATGAGGGCGCAGATATATCTTTGGGGAGGGGTGCAATATTCAGCTCACTACACTAGTTAACACTTTGTCTTACCATTTGGGGAAGATGGAACGCTATTGTGAAGGTCATTGTACTCTAGAGCTGGCAAGTCACTGAGAAAGCAGATGGAGGGGTCTGAGCCCAGAGAGGCTAAGTGACTGCCTAGGGTCACCCAGTGGTAGAACAGGAACCAGAGGGAGGACTCTAGGCATCCAGTCCAGGGAGCTTGCAATAATAATCCCCCTAGAAATAAGGAACTATCTCACTCTGTGGTACTTAAGAGTGATGCGAGCAGATTTCCTAGAACACATTTGCACAAAGAGCAGAACTTGTTGTTTTCATAGAAAGGAGCATGGAAGAGTTCTGGAAAAACACCCACATGGGCCTGAATTACAGTTCTTTCACTTGTGGTGGAGCCCTAGTAAAGTGATTAACATCATCTGCAAGTGGAGAAAATACCCATCATAGTGGATTCCTACGAGACAAACATAAATGATCCATTCGGCACCAGGCACAAAGGCTGGCACTGGGCAGACACCTGGTCAGCTGCCGTGAATATTATCATCCCCATATTGAGACATGGGGGGAAGAGAAGTACTTTTTAAAGACATTGTATCATGTTTACCTGAAAAAGACAAGAAAAACATGGGCGCATACTTGGAAACTCATTTTAACATACTATTTTGTTTTTTTACCAAATCGTAAAAATTTGGCTGGATATTTTTGGAACTGAAATTATTTTCTAACTTTGCAGGTTTTAAGTAACTCTTGGGCCATATTTTATTCTTGAAAAAATGTAATATGCTTACTTACATCAACAAAGCTTCCTTGAACACTTAGCATGTGCAAAGAATTATATTGAGATTTACAAGTGACAATTTTAAAATTATATCAAAGGCAAAGAGCTATTTGACAAAATAAGTGAGGATTCTAAATGTACCTAGATATTTAAGGATAGAACAACTTTAGCAAAATGTGGAGCGCATGACTCCCACGCAATTCATCATGTCTGCTTTTGCCTATAATAGGACAAAGCAAGAGTCACTATATTTAATAAAATAGTCACAGGATCAGATCAGACTTTTAGGCTAAAGACCACCGCATAACTTAACATAGTAAAAAAATAAATACAGTCTGATTTTCAAAATAGGGCTTAAAAGTCAAAACAGATAAAATTGGAAATATTGACTTCATCTTAGAAGAGGTTCTGGGAAGCGGCCGAGAGCACAGCTTTTAGGTCAGACGCGGCGGGGGAGGAGTTCGGACTCTGTCCCTCACCCATAAGACTGAGGACGCAGTACTTCTCTTTCCCAAGGCCCAGTTTCCTCAGTAGAGTGGGGATGACAGTGACAGCTTCTTCGGAGTGCCATGAAGGTAACGCGGTGATGAGGGTGAGGCTTCGTGAGTATCTGGTACGTAGTAAACGCTTAGTAAATGCTGTCCACCTATGAAATCAGGAGCAGAGTTGACTTCATTAAAAGACGCATGAGGCCATTATTTGTGTCTACATAAAGAAGCATCTATCCTTGTCATTGTATTTCTATTTTATTTGTATTAGGCAGTGCGATTTGTTGACAACTACAGGAGTTTGTCTCACTGTTCGTTCATTTCATTCACGTACTCGTTTCATGTCTGCACAGGAGCACGCACTCAACTCTTACACATCCCACGGCAGAGTTTCCTCTTAGCTCCTTGCACTGGGTACCTTGCTCATCAGTACGTTAGGTCTAAAAGGCCCAGGTAGAGCTCTCCTCTTCTGACTTCCTTCCATTTTGCACCTGAAAGGAATCCACCTGCAGCGTTGTTCAGTGTAAGCCCTGGCAAGGAGTTCAGGGTTTTCTTAGAGGAAAACATGTCTGTTCCTTTTCACAGTTTGAGTTTTCTGGAGGACAGTCCAAATGTCCATGCAACAGTGTGAGTTACTTTCCTGAGAGAGTCTGTACTCCCAAGTGTAAGGTAATCCATAGTTTCCCATTGGTTTTGGACAGAAATAGAATGGATAAATCAACAGATTTCACTTTGACCTGTTCATTACAACTACTCCTTTCATGAAAACTCATGCTGAAATTATTCAAAAGGAAAAACCCAGAGGGCCTGAGGTACAGCTTCACCCATTCCCTTTTCATAATTGGCACTAATAAAAATTAGTAACTTGTTTGTACTTGGGGGCAGAGCTAAAGGGAGTAATGAGTACACTTGGGTAATAATGTAATTAAATTGTTTTGTTTTGTTTTTTTTAGATACCCCAGGGCCTTTGCTCTGGATAAATAAACAATGAATTGCTGACTGTCCTCATTCTGTCTCCAAGGCTGATGGGACTAGTCAGGGATTCTGCCTAAGAATATGAACTGGAGCAAATTAAAAGGAAAATAAAATTGCAAAGCTTCTGTTAATGTTTTGCCTTGTTAAGGATGTGGAATCTTTTGCACAGAAAACCACTTTGATAAACTTTCTTTGATAATTAGATGTGGGTGATCAAAAAGACTTAAATTACATTAGATAATAAAGTTCAAAACAACCACCAGCACAACTGGGAGGTGTTTCTCAGCCACAGATAGGAAGGGAGCTTTGGAGGGGTCAGTTCTCTGGTCTGGGAAGAGGGGAAGCAGGTCCTGAAACACACAGCCTGTTAAGCGGAACCTGAGGAAGCAGGTGGCCAGTGATGCATTCCTAGTGAGAGGCATGGCAGAGTCTTGGAAGAAAAAGTGATGACCACTATTAAATTTTAAATGGCTTCTGGTCATGCACACGCTCATCATCCTTTCTAAATATGACCAGACTTCCATGAGAATCTACATCACACAGCAGCTTTGAGTTTGTGGTGCTTTGGAGAGTAAAGGCAAAGAGATAGTGACTATACCTGAGATAAAATAGGAGGAAGAACAGCAGGTGGAGATGAGATGGGGATTTGATAGGAGTAGGTATCTGGAGCGGCCATCGAGTACATTGGTAGTTACATAGGATGCTCAATAAATATTTGTTCAACGCATGGACTGACCTGTGGGATGTCTGACTTACAAGAGTCTGCAGTATTGGGGGATAGTGATTAATTTTATATGGATATTAATGAAAGCAAAGCTCTCAGAAGCAAGGTTACAAATTGTTGAGACCTAGCTATTGAGAAATAAATGGTCAATATGAAGCTGAGGGTGCTTTAAGGCTGAGCATGAGAAGATTGAGAAGTTGAGGATGCCGATTCCAGAGAACTGTGTTTTGTATTTCTGCATCTTGCTTATGTGTTTCTGGGAGGGCGATATGGACAATTTTTCTTAGATGTTTCTTTAAACTCGCAATTACATTGGAAATGGAGAGTCCATTTCCATTAGTGAGAACAACTACTCAGTGGCATTTCATTGGTCTCAAACAAAAGATGTCAAGGAAAAAAAATGATCATGTAATGCCTAGACTAGAATAGACAGGAGTTATAAAATCTTATAGCCTTGAATGGGCATCTGTTTAAAATCACAGTGTATGCCACTAACTCATCAAAGGGGGAGGGATGGAGAAAAGCCGCAATTTGCCAGTCCAGCTCCTCAATGATGACAGAATATATGAAGCTGTCGTTTTTGTCTTCTCTCCTAGAACTGTGGCATCTGGTCAAACTCAGGCCATTGATGGCTCAAGGGAATAATGGCATTATGTTCCTTGATGGAACGAACATAATCTCCCCAAATTAGTAAGCATTGTGTTCTTCACTAAAATTCCCTCAGAATGAAACAAAACAAAATGGAGGGTGAAATGAATTAATGGTTGACAGTACTCATTATTAATTCCAGATCTGAGCAATACAATGGCCTATTTTTACTTGTCAAAACAGTTTGCATTTTAGACTAGATCCAGTTCAGACAGAGTCCATCCGAAACAGAAGCTTGGAGGAAGGAGCACAGGACTTTCCTTAACTCTGTGGTTGTTGGTGAGGAGCAATTTTGTCCTGCAGGAGACGTTTGGCAATATCTGGAGACGTTTTTCGTTGTCATTACTTGGGATTGTGGTGCTCCTTGGCATTTAGTAGGTAGAAGCTAGATGTGCCGTTAAACGTCCTACAATGCACAGGGCAGTCTCCTAGGGCACAGAATTATTCAGCTCGCAGAATGATGCTGAGGCTGGGAAAGCCTGCCTTAGCACTGAAGCTCTGAGGCGCTTCCACGTCTTCGTTCAGCAGTGAGCTGTCACTGAAGCTTGCTGGGTGCCCAGTGCGTTCTGTGCACTGTGAGTCGGAGTTGTGCTCCTGGGGACTTCCCAGGGCAGAAGGGAAACAGGTCAAAGCAGAGCCAAATACAAGGAAAGTGTGTTAGTAAAGGTATATAGGATGCCTTTTGGTAACATAGGAGAGGGAGAGAGGAAATGACGAGGAGAAGTAGTTAAGTGTTTCCAGGAATTGAATTGTTATCCTTTAATAATTATTCATTCAACAAAATGTATTAAATAGCTAAAATGAAGCCAGCTTTCTGCTATCTGGAGAAAGTATTTTTCTGTCAGTTGATTGGTGATTTTAGAGGTGGATGAAGCCATGCCTTCGAAAACGTATTTGATTGAAAACTCTTCCTCTACGTAGATGGATGTAGGTGGTTTCCCTGTGCTCAAATAGAGATATTTCAAGCCGATTTCCTGATCCATAGCTTCCTTGGATTTGCCTCAGACACTGCTCAGGGCGGGCAGAAGGGAGGAGGACGCTAATATGATGGACTTGAGGTTCTCCTACACTTCCTCTGCCCTACTTCGGCAAAGCAGTTCTGTTTATCCCCTGGGCACATATAATGAAGCACATTGAAGGATCCATTTTTAAAGCTTAAAAATCACTGGTTTATTTCACATCATCTCTGTGGTGGCTCTCAGCTATAAGAGGCTATTGGGTAATTATATGACAATACTGATGAAATAAACAGGCAGAGAATGAATGTGTTTTGCATTGCACATATGACAAAGGTAAACAAAATCCTTATGCTAAGTGTTTGTTAGTTGGGGTTGTCATGGGCATCCCATACTGTGAGAATGGAAATGTAGTAATTTGGCTTACAAAGAGTTAAGGCTTCCTAGTGTTCCAAGTTCAAGGTCTGAGAAGCATCCTTGGATTTTTCATTGTTCTCACTGATTACACAAATGGGAAAGAATTCATTGCTCTCAAAATTACTTATAAATATGGAATAGCAGCGGAGGATATTTGTAAGAGGATTCTGCATTTAACATACAAGAGATACAGCTCAGTGTTTTCATCAAGGTATCTAGCAACATAACAGATTTTTAATACAACTGGCCATTTTTTTTTTTGGTGGTGATCTGGTCAACCCAGGAGAAGCTGTTGAAGTACATGACCTGAACAGTAGGAAAAGGGAGGCTTTGTTCCCCTTTTCTTTACCTTAAGAGGTTGCATGACCTGGTTGTCATGCAACTTTGCTTGCCATCAGCTCATCAGATGAGCAAGTTTCTGATAACAAGAAGTATCATTCCTTTCCTCCATCCACTCATTCAACAAAGTTTCATTGAGCACCTGCTCTATGCCGCAGAAGTTAGGTGCTTTTTTCTGTTGTTCCTACTATGACCCTAAAGAGGACGGTGATGTTTCAAGGATCCCCACTGGCTCTTCATGCAATCTGTGTTGTCCCGAAGAATTCCACTTTCCAAAACCACAAGTTACTGAACCTTAGCATTGTAATTTTCCCAGCATTTTGCCTTATTGTGTTTTCTAACTCCATGGAGTCACATCTCCCCCAGGCTATTGGAACAGTTCAGCTGAACCTGAAGCCTACGGAGAAAGAAGAAATTAGCAGAAGGGGTGGGGGTGGGGTTAACAGCAAAAGCTATTAGTATGGCCCCACCCCCTCAGGCCCAACAGGTTCTGTGGCAGCCTCACAAGCTTGGTTAGTGAGGCACGCCTCCCTGGGGAGGTGCCGGAACGTCCAGTTTCTCTCTACAGGACCTGCCAGGCCAAACTTCCTGGAGAGGAACCCACAACCCATAAAACACATTTTGAGTAACACCAAAGAGCACAGTGACCCTTAGCTTTCTTCTTCTGAACAAATTGTTTAAAGACCAAGATGTGTTGGGGAGATACCGGGCACTGGAGATTTAGCAGCAGGTGCTATTTATAGAGCCACTGAGCTCTGCAGAGTTCCCTCTGTCCAGGGGACACCATTAATCTTCTCCGGCAAAAGGAAAAAGAAGTAATAAACTTAATAATGATTTAGAGTGAAGGAGGGAGAGAAAGCACTGAGGCTAATACTAAGGTGGATGTAAGCCAAGAGATTAGTTTCTCCCTGTGGAAAACAACACACACAGGTGTGTATACACATGCACATGTGCACACACACGCACACAGAAAAGTGCTGGCACACCTCCTTCCCCTCACCTCGCTAACTTACTGCTGCTGTGTTCAGCATCTCCAGTGGCTTTTTTCCCTGAGGCCGACCTACGCATGTCTGCAGGTTATGGCACAGCTGTGCAGAATACTCTTTAGATACGTTGTACTTGAAAGAGAAAAGCTAGGCATTCAAGGTGCATTAAACCTCACCGCGCTGCTGCTTGCTGTGCCCAATAGACAGAATGGAAGTTCATTCCTAGTCGATTGCCTTCATCAACAAAACATGCCAAGACATATTTTAAAACATTTCTATTTCAGCATAATTTAAATCATATTTCAGTGTGAAGACCTAGTGGGTCATAAGAAGCTTGAGCAAAAGGGTTGTGTTTGGGGGCATATTTTATATTTGAGCATTAAAGCTCTTCCTTACTAAAAAGTCTTTTGCATTAAGAAATTTTCACTGTTTTGTCAAGTTCTCATGGACTGCAAACAAAAATGATGAAGAGCAACGTATACCCAGAGATAACTTTTTTCTTTAGAAAAGATGCATAAAGATGAATACACTTCCAAAGGAAGTGACTGTCCTCATTTGAGTCTTCAAAGTTCTCCAAGAGTGCCAGTTAGCGGGAAGTATTTTCATTGCAAACAATTCTGCCTTTTTAAATGTTAAGTGTCCTTTATTCCTGGACACCAACCAGAGACAATAGAAAGAAAGGGAGACCTGGGCATCCAGGCAGAAAACAGGCCTTGTAACGCAGCCAAAATGAATTTGGAATTCTGGTGCAATCCAATGCGAAGGCAGGAGTGTTGAGTAGAAATGTGTAATGAGCTCCAAGTGGCTGCCTTTCAGATCTCAAGAGCTGAAACTGACTTGACGCCGGGACCATTGCTTCCCCTGCTCGAGCATTCAAGTGACTACGGCACCGAGAATAACAATGAGAAAAAGGCACAAAGACCACACTTCACGGATGGAGACGAGCCAAACGTGCCAGGGCAACAGACCCCAAGGCACATGGTGTGGAATAATTGTTAAAATTTGATGTAGTCTAAACGTAGAAAAAGAAAATCAGGCATGGATGTTCATTAAGTTCCTGTCACTTTGAAGGAGCTCTTTGGATACAAGAATACTAGGTACTTTACATCAATATCACATAAGAAGGAGAATAGTCTCTTATTTAGACATGAGAGTATCATTATGTTGACTAATTTTATGTGAAAAACATCATCTTTTAATTTATGTTAAGAATGCCTATTAATTATGGTTCATTATGGCAAACCAGTAAAGTAGATATGGCAGGTCTTGTTTTCTTTACTGTGCAAGTAGGAAACTGTAGCACAGAGAACTGACTGTACTGTGTCAACGGGATGGTAACAGAACCCATGCTAGAACCTCGGGCTCCTGATTTCTATTCCACTGATCAGTATGCCCTAGTAGATTTCACATGGAATGGAAAATATATAAATGACTCTAAAAGTCTCTAGACTTTGTATGGTGGCTTTGGGCCAACTGGTTGGCCTATGATGCTAACAAGCCATTACACCGAACACATTCTCTAAACTACAATGACCCAGGTACTTTGCACTATCACAACCCAAAGAATGGAATTCAAATGAGGCAGGACTGCCCTTGTTCTCACTTAAGGCAGCTTAGAACTGGTACTCCTTGTAAGGGTTACACTGATTACAGGGACCGAGGACCCAATTCCACAGATGACAGTGTGGTGAGGCGCCATCGATGTCTAGTCCGCAATGCTGTAAATTGTTCTTTGGCAGTCCCTTTATTTTCTGTGTAATTGACCAATGCCTCTAGTTTGCATTTCCCCCTTTTTTGAAAACGCCCTTTGAAAGATGGGCTTACTAAATAGATGTTCCAAAAACTAGTTAATGGAAGATAAAAAGCATTCCCATGTTTACTTCCTCTAACACAAGGTGATGTTTCTGAGCACATTTTTGGAAGGTGATGAGCAAACCATGCCCAGCTTCCATCATGTGAGCTTCACTTTGCCGGGTTTGACTTCATTGGTGCCTTCACCAACGTTGTTGTTGCTCTGAGCATCTTTCAGAGCAACACGCATGTTGACCTGCCCAGGCGTGTACAATGAGGGCCCCCTCATGGGGAGAGAGCTGAAACGGTGGCACACACTAGATACGAGCATTTTATGGAACTACAGGGTATCTCTGGTCTACCAGAAAACCCCTGTGAAGAGTCTAAATAGCCACATAACGGAGGGAATCTTGAAGCCCATTTTCAAGTTTGTATCTCCTTCTGGATCACAGAACTAGTCAGAGAGAGTGAACAGATCAGCCTCTGCAGTCTTTACTCTTAAGTTAGATACGTGACTACCACTTGTTATTATATAGACAAGATTTTGTGATAATAATGCTTCACAATTGTTTTCTCATTTAGAACAGAGGTTCCACCATTGATTACAGGGGGGGAGGGGAAGTAGATCTGATGATTCATTTTTCTGGTCATCATCTCTTAGGTATTGGTGGGGGTCAGTAGACTGTGCAAACACATATTACCGTTACAAACGCTCAATAAAGACCACATTGAGAAGAATTCAAACTAAAGGAAAGAAGACAAGCTAAGAATTTGTTTTAGGTGAACACGAACAAAAACATCAAAATTACATATGACCACTCAACATGGTAGTTAGAGTTTGTCCCACAGAAAGATATCGTTCCCATCAGATCTGTGAAGACTATAAAAACTCCTTTGCTGAACATAGCCTGTCTTTCTTAAAATAGGGGCAAGTTCACGGCCTAGCTGGTTTTTAAATACTCATCTCTGGGTTGTGCCTCCCGTGGACACACTCGGATTTATAATTTGTCAGCGCTCTCGGGTCCTGCTTGACACGCAGCAAGGCCGCTTCACGGAAGCAGGGCTGTCCTCCAAATGGTGCCCAGCTGGGCGAACGTGGAGAGAGACAGTACTCACGCGTCTCCCGCTGGGGCGGTCTGGAGTTTCCTGACAGCCACACTGCAGTCACTGTCACGGCTCTGGTGCCTGATCCTGGACCTGAGGCCCTCAGCTGCACTGTGTCATTGTCACCCATGTGGTGGCCACTGCTCTGGCAGAGGTCGCTCTGCCTCACACTCTGGAAATTGCATCTTCAAGCCAGAATATAGTGAAGCAGTTTAGGCAACTGCTCAGTTCCCAGGCAGCTTTCAAAGGATGGGCGCTGGGATTGGAAGCTTCTTTGGCACGTGGTTCTCTGTGGCTAGTGAAGATCCTTTGATGACCCTCACAGAGGTGCCATCGCAACAAGTCTGCAGTTGACTTGAATCATGTGGAATAAGTAGCTACTTGGGCTTTCTACACGCTTCTCCGGACAATACTGAGTCCTTCGTATGCCTCATTTAAATACCCTCAGCCTTTTCAGTGATGCCACATGAAGCATGTTTTTAAAAAATGTTTGTGCCCTGGCTGGTGTGGCTCAGTTAACCCATAGACCGAAGGGCCGGGGGTTCGAATCCTGGTCAGGGCACATACCCAGGTTGCAGGTTTGATCCCTGATTGGAGCCCATACAAAAGGGCAGCCAGTCAATGTTTCTCTCGTGCATCGATGCTTCTCTCTCTCATTCCACAAAGCAGTGAAAAAATGTCCTCAGGTAAGGATTAAAAAAGGAAGTAAAAATATAATAAAAATAAAAAAACATTTTTGTCTCACAACTACATGATACTAGCTCCTGTCCCTCTGAAGTGTTTTGAATGAGAAACCAGAGGTGATGCTAAACCTTAACTAAGTAAAGCCTCGGAGGAATGACCAGACTTGTTTCCCCTCTCTTTAAGGGGTCATCTGTTCCAATTGAGTTTCTTAGGCAAAGCTATATTATGATTTGATAATTTCCAGGGAATGTAGGGAAGGACATTCTGCCTTTTCCCCATTATTACTGCCTCCAGATGATGAAACTGAGGACCTTTTTGTCAAAGGAAGCACAGTCCATCAGTGGCAGAGCTGGTAAGGTCATGTGACAATCCAGCCAGCCACTCACGAAACCCGGTTGGATGTGAGTCCCTCCTCACCGTGGTGGGACCAGAGCCCAGCACCCTGTCAATGGGGCCCCAAAAGGGAGGGGTTTGACTGAAGGATAAGAATTTCAGTACAATCATCGTAGAAAAGCCAGAGTTGTACAGTGCAAACTCTTCCATGGGAATATTTCTCTGTGCTGGATAATTTTCAAAATCTGGTATTTTTCATCTTTACTGCTCCCTTAACTTGGTTGCTTTCAGTGTCTTCTGGAGTTAAGAGATACTTGCAGTTGGACAATGGGAAATTGTAAAAAACAAAACAAAACAACCTAGGAATTAACTAAGTCCAAAAGTTGCAATCCTCTATATTAAAAATAAATATATGGATATGTGTAAATATGAACTAATGAGTCAGTGATAGAATGTTACTTGTCTATTAAAAATCTTCATAGCTTCTTAGCAATGAAAGCATAAACACGAAGGAATACACAGCACAGATGAGTATACTCCATCCAGTATTTGGCACATTCAGGAGCATTTGGGGCAAGGGACCTTTCTGAGCTCTGCGGTGTGCGCATCTGACAGCAATGCAAAGAGATGGCTCTGGTGCCCTGCAGAGAATCTCGCTGCTCTGGCTGATGGCCCCTGGCTCCCGATTCCATGCCACACTCTCCCTTCAGACCCATCCCACAAAGCCTGCCAGGTGCTGTGTGTAAATGTGCATAAAGCCATCTAATATTTAAGAAAACTAAGCACTGATATATAGTAATATACACTATTACATATAAAATACATAATAGTGATATAAAACTGATTGCTGTGTTGCCAAAGAGAAAAATAACAAAACTTATGTTGACTTTAGAGCCGATTGAACGCTGCCCTTAAAGCCACGCCCTGGAGAACACACACTTCCGCACCACTTTCGGTTTCACAAATGCCTCAGGACCGCTGGCCTTTGAGAGCGTTTGGTCATTTCAGCAGCAGGAGCCCTGCAGGCCCGTGACAACAGAAAGGAGGGGTGACATTTTTTTCTGGTCCCAGGAGTTTTGCTCAAAATGGAAAACGCCTGGAGATATGGTGACCGGTTATTTTTAAATTATTTAACGATGAGCTTCTACAGTGTTTCAAGTGGAAGCAGGGAGTTCCTTGGTGCCCAAATATATTAAGACCAAATTTGTTAGAGGGGAAAAAAAGGAAGAAAAACAGGTCCTTGTTTTGATGTCTCTGTGAATTGGCAAATCAGTAGCATATGTCAGATGATAGACTTCTCTTTGCGGCGCTATTGCTCAGGTATAATTGCTTATGTCTTTACAACAATACAAGGTCACTGTTATAGCTAGTCTGAGAGGATCGTAGGGGAGGCTTTTCAAATGACCTGACTTCAAATACTCATCTTCATTGACATCTGAAGTATTCTCTCCCCTGAGAAAGTAGCTCCTTGAATTGAAAGGGTATAACTGATTTTGGGGACGGAATAATGGATTTTTCTTTCTGATATGGCCACGTATCATATTGAGTTTCCCAACCCGCGCACAGCAATACAAAATGGTTTTTAAAGAGCTCAGCTAAGAGAGGAGCCATTGTGGGCCACATTTGTATAACAAATCCACATAGTGGACTTCTTCATTCCTAAGACTGAAAAATAATGAGCAAGCAAATCGTGCTAAAGCCAACTTATGTATTTAATGAAGTCTCCCTGTTTTATATCATGTAATATTCTTTTCATGCTGAAAATACCAGTAACTATCAACCCCAGGGGAAGAACAGACACCAGGCTGTGGATTTCTCATTTGATGTTTTCAAATCAAGAATAATAATGGAATTATGATTTCCCATTTTTTAATTAAAGAAGGGCCCTTCCATCAAAATGCTGTCCGGCAGGCACATCACGTACAGCCAGGTAGCAGGAACACCGTTCGAGACGGAAGGAGCCCGCACAATGCGCTGATTAAGGAACTTTGCCGGCGGACCACTGAAAAAATCATAAAGTGTGATTCATCACATCTGCATCAAGTTATGAAAAAAGTGAGGCTTGTTAACCTGCTGTTTGGAAACCAGAACACTTTTATCAGTTCATATAATTGCTAACCCCTTATTCACTGCTCAACACTGGAGAGTTCTTTACCTCCTAAGATCCCACTAATTGCTGACAGATTTGATTTCTCCCTGACAGCAGGAGTCCTGTTTCTGGCCTTTACATCAAGTAATTGCTTTATTTTTCTCCCTCTGCTCTAAAAAACGGAATTCCCTTCTCCCCTGCTTGAACCCCTTTAATGGCTTCTTTCTCTGTTATTAAATCCTTGCCATTTAAATCACATTTAGCGATGTTTTGAATAACTGATTCCAATTACTAAAGCTCTTACCAAGAAGCAGCTGAAAACGCAAGTCATTACTTGCCCACAGACAAGCTGCTATACCTCGCAGCCCGGTCTCTGGCGAAGGGTATTGTGTTCCTCCCCAGTACGAGGCAATTCATACGCGCAGGAGGCTGATGTGCAGCAAATAGCCAGCCGCCGGAGCTCTCCGGCACTATCATTTGTGCATGGTAGATATTAGACTTTATATTTATTTTATAAATAACCCAATCCCTCAAAGAAATCATTCCCATCTTCCCCTAGTGGCCGGGGCAGGCCATTTGGAACAACAGTAGGGACGGTCAGCTGACCGCTCCATGACCCGCCGTGAGGTCCTGAGCTTTTTCTTCCTCGGTCTCGCAGAACCCACGGCGGCCCCAACACAGCAGCGCCACGGCAGCCCTGCCCGCCAAGTGCACGGCTCAGCTGCGTCAGACTTTGCTTTGACAGTCTGCAGCTTGTTTTCCCTTGACATTGCGGCGTGTTATTATTATTATTTTTTTAAATAAAAATCTCTGCCATCTTGCCTTCCCCCTCTTCCCATGCTGTTGGGTGTTACTGTTCTTTTTGTGTTTTTATTTACTGGGCAAAGGGACGCATCTGATAAAATTTCAGGATGTGACCCTGTTCCCCTTATCATCTCATCCCTGCAGGCTTTGGGTGGATCCTGTTTCTCAATCCCATCCGAGGGAAGATGACCAGAGATTTTCCTCTGTTTGTTTTAGTAAATCAAATCTGACACACTGTTTTGGCCTCGCTAATATTGTATATTTTCTTGCTACATTGGCACTAATGAAACGTGACTTTGTTGTGCATAGTATTTCATGCAGGAAAGCCTCTGTTACACCGAGTGATTCTGCAGGCGTGGCCTAATTTATACATCTTCGGCCTTCTTACTTTAAACATTGAATAACCAATTAATTGTATAAACACGTGTACGGCGTGCTGGGTTTAAGCGGGTCACCGTGGAATCGTGACACGATCGCGCCGTGGCAGCCATCGACCATCTCTAACGTAGTGAACTAGCAGACCTGCAGCCGGTCTCAGACTTGTACTTTTATTAACTAACCTCCTGCCTCAGCTATGGCTGGGGCTAAGCAGGGTTCCCACTAATTTCAAACCTAAGATGGTTAGAGAAATTGAAAGGGCTCTTCGATTTTAAACACGACAGAGTTTCTGTGCGTGAGGCTGTATTCGAGAGGCCTAACAAATATCACCATTATAAAAACAAGCAGTTCCTGTGGCAGCTGATTAATTCTGCTCTGTGCCGTACTGGCCCTTTCCCTACTTCGGCGGGGCTCCAACTGCGCTATGAGCCAGTTCTGCGCAAGCTAGAGGGGTAGCTTTTCTTCTTAAATGCACCGTCTTTTTGGTTTTCATCTTTTTATTAAAGTAGTAATTATTGAAGAAAAAGTTTTCAAAGACATTATGCTCTCCTTTGACCCTCTTCAGAACAGTGACAAAAGAGCACAAGTGTGTAAAGGACTTTAAATGAGGTAGCAGGATGACATCGTTTCAAAGGCCTCACGCTGCCTGCGAAGTATCCGTGGAGAGGCCGGAAGGGCAGAGGCACCTGGGGAGAGAGGGCAGCGGCAAATTCACCTGGGATCTTGTCTTGCCCGGTTTTAAACATTGCCTCTTCAATTATTTATGTTTGATATTTGTGCAAAGTGCTACGTTGGACGGCCCGGAAATCCCAGTCTTCTACTTGTACGTGGAGCAGTTTGCCAGAGCGGGGCTGTCCATCCTAGAGATTCCATTATTCATGTGCTTCCCACCCAAAGGCCGTCACCTCATTCCCCTCCCGCAGCCTCGGAACCAGGGTGGTGCTTGCTCATCCACAGAGACAAAGGCCTTGGGATGATTCTGAGTCTGAGCACACAGCAGCAAAATGGTCCCGCCTTCCCCAGCATCTCTTACGTACAGGTAGTCTTCCATTTTTGCCCAGTACGCTGCCTATGCTTCCTCTCCTATCAGCTCCGGGCTCAGAAAGTCACTTGCAAAGGGGCTGCTAAGACCTTATAAAGTGCTTCTTTTGTAAAGACTCCCAAAGGGGTTCTGGTGGGGGTTGTGTTGGGGGACGACGACAGTGTACTGTAGAGATCATCAAGACAGGGCAGCTCTGGGGTCTTAAGTACCAGACTCATCTGGTCAGCCAGATGGGGGCAGGCAAGAGACTTCCTGGGGCCGTGGCAGTGTTGAGAAGAAGAAGATGAATCAGCCAGGTCCTTACAATGACAAGATTGTAACATAGACAGATGGTCACCGTAGTGGGTCAGGGCTGAGACTCTGGAAGCAGACTGCCCGTATTTGTACTTCGCTATTTATCAGCCGTGTAACCCTGGGCAAGTTGCTTAATCTCTCTGTCTGTGTGGCCTCATCTCCAGTAGAGAGGACTATAGTACTATTGACCTTAAAAGATGGAAGGATACATGAATTAAGCTTGAAGAACACCAAGAACAGGTCATGGCACGGTATAGACTCCTAAGCTTTCGTTGGTCAATCTCAGCCCTGCGTCTCCTGGTTCGTCACCCCTTTCTGAGTGGTGTCCCCATCCCCTGCTCTGCGGGAAGCACCCAGGGGGACCTCTGGTATCTGCTCTCTTTTTCCTTCCCTTACCTTTCTGATAAAACTCGTGAGGCTTCAAGGTTTTATTTAGCTTACGGAAGAAAATGACTGATAAAGGTTATTCTTGCCAGGGTCCTTGCACATTCACAGGGATCTAAAACGAGCATGAAGGACATATGACTAGGGTCCTTCTAGAAGCAAGCCAAGATATAGGAGTATAGGAGGGGTCTTCCCAGAGCCCCGAAACATGCTCCTGTGGGAGCTGTCTCCTCTGTATATGTTGAAGGTCACCCTGTCAGACACTCCCGTGGAAAGAAAGATGTTTAACCATCGTATTATTTTGCTGAATAGCCCTAACCAGCCCTCAGTGGGTTTTGATTTGTCCGTCTGCAACTAGGAAATCCTCAGAGGATGAGGACATAAAATCAATGAGCTTCCATCTGGCATGGAGTCAGAGCCACCCTTCCTTTGGTTGAGAAGCTGTAATGTGACATTCGGATACTACTCAGCGGAGCTCATGACCAGGGTAGAGAACGGTTTGCAAATGTTCAGCATCCCATACGGCAAAGTTTCTTCTTTGTCTTGGTGGTCACCAAGGAGTAGTATCAACAGGGAAAGTGGAACTTGCACCTCTTCGCAAAACACACGCTTTTCCCCAAGAGGACTTTCACGTAAGTGGCGTTTTGTTTCGTTTCGTCTGGGAGAGGTCTATGAGCCAAGGAAGTGGACACTGGGGAGCCAGTGTGTACCGTCTTCCCAGAGGAAAAGGGAGCCCTCCTGCTGGTCTCGGGGAAAGGACCCCAGACTAGGTTTCAGAAGACCTGGCTTCCCACTGATGAGCTGGCTGGCTTTGGGCAAGTCCTTTCCTTCTGGACCGAGTCTCCTTAGAGCATTGAACTAAATGAGCTCCACAGTCCCTTCCATCTGCAACATTCAATGTTTTGAAATAAATCAGTCTTGTGTTTCTGGGAATCCAGTTTTTGCTTGCTTATTCTGTGCGTGGCTAGGTATTCCCCTAGAGAGAGGAGCATGTAAAATACTATGAAAGAGTATACTAAATTTCCCAAAGAATTGTATCAGGCTGGGTATGTGTTTGTGTGTGCCTGCGCTTGCGTGTATGTACCCATCCTTGCCCAGGTAGTCACTCCGAGCTAACTCAGACCATCATGGTTCCTCTCGAGCTAGCCTTTGTGAGATATTTTTTAAAAGAATACAATTGGGACTTTGAACTAATCAGAGTCAAGTACCCCAGAACTAGAATATTTCCCTAAATATTTGCTGCCATTTGTAAGAGGGCAGGAAACTGATAAGATTATTATATCTTTACCTCTGGAGATAGTGATCTTCAAGGAGATAATTCTGGGCAGCCTTTATACTTGACGTCAACCTTCGAGCTCATCAGAAAGATATGCTTTTTTCCCTCAACAGTAAATATTTTAAAACTTGGATTTCGAGAGAAGCCAGAAATATAATACAGCATAATATTTATTTATACTACATGTTAATAGTGTTATATATTACATGCTAAATGTGATATCACTACATACAATGTGATATGATATATGGTATAATGTTGTTAATGGTGATATAACATCAACGGTGACCAAAATGGTTGGGTTCTTGAGAGTTTGTCGTTTCTTTATAACCTGGTAAAGCTATCATAAAATTCATTTAGGGCGTTTCATTTAACAGACCACATGTGTGCCCTTAATGAATAGTAATTAAAACTCACAGCGGCATCCCTATCAGGTGACAGAGGGCTATTACACACACTTTGTGAAAGAGAGAGACTGTGGACCATGCAGCCTGCCCTTCTGTGGAGGTGTCAGCACTCAGGAGGAAATTGAGACACTTCTTAATTTTTCACTTCCAGAGAACTAGGTACTCTTTTCAAAAAGAAGCCTGTCAAATCTGAGAATCAAAATTCTGACTTGATCATTTGCCAACAGGGCATGGAGCAGTGGAAAACTACTGGTGGATGATTCCAGTTCTGGTGCCTTAAGTGTTGTGTGATTGATCTAGAGCAGCAACTTTCAGCTGGTGTGCTGCAAGAATTCTTTAAATACGCAATACCTGACCCTTTAGTCAGGAACACTGGCCTCTCTTCCCTTCGAATGTTGAGTAAAAACAATAACAACAGCCAACACAACAATAGCTGTCTGGTGTGAATGAGCCAAAATTATACCTATCTTTTTTTGTCAGATTGGCAAAAAATATATATTTTTTGGTGTGCTGCGGGATTTTAGTGATTAGTTTATGTGTGCCCTGAGATGAAAAATATTGAATTTCACTGGCCTGGAGGAAGACATTCATCCTCTCTGTCTCTCGATGCCTCATCTGCAGAATGAGAGTTTAGACTAAATCCTGCCCAGATTATGCTTGGATCTCATAAGCACTGGATTGCCCCCTTCCCCAGTGCTTCTGGCATCAGCCACTGTGGCTAACAACAGCTTCCTGTAGACCTCAAGCTGCCTGTCCTCTGCAGCTAGACTCTTTCTATTAAGAAGAAGCAGCAAGGGATAAGGGGACAGTCACCTACAAAGGAGTTCCCATCAGACTGTCAGCTGATTTCTCAAAAGAGACCTTACAGGCAAGAAGGGGCTGGAAAGAGGTATTCCAAATCATGAAAGTCAAGGACCTACATCCAAGATTGCTCTATCCAGCAAAACTTTCATTTAGAATGGAAAGGAAGATAAAGTGCTTCTCAGATAAGGTCAAGTTCAAGGAGTTCATCATCACCAAGCCCTTATTATATGAAATGTTAAAGGGACTTATTTAAGGAAAAGAAGATAAAAAATATGAACAGTAAAAAGACAGCAAACTCACAGGTAATAACAACCAGACCTAAAACAAAAGCAAACTAAGCAAATAGCCAGAACAGGAGCAGAAAAACAGAAATGGAGATCACATGGAAGGTTAGCAACAGGGGAGTGGGAGGAGGAGAGGGGGGAAAAGGTACAGAGAATAAGTAGCATAGATGGTAGGTAGAAAATAGATGGGGGGAGGGCAAGAATAGTGTGGGAAATGTAGAAGCTAAAGAACTTATGACACATGAACATGAACTAAAGGGGGGAATGTGGGTGGGAGAGGGTGTGCAGGGTGGAGGGGAATGATGAGGAAAAATGAGACAACCATAATAGCATAATCAATAAAATATATTTAAAAAAAATTAAAAAAAAAACAAAAAAAGAGAAGATATAAATAGTCCCTGAGTACCACACCCCACCCACCTCAGAGCTCCAGTTCCTTCCTGTCTGAGGGCTGATGCCTCTTCTTCCCCGTGGTCTTGCCCAGCCAGTGGCCCCTGACTATCTAGATGATGAATCCTGCCTTCTGTTATCAATGTCTTCTAGGCCCCATCTGCTGTCAGTCAGCAGGCTCTGCCCTACTGTTTCCAGGGAATTTCTTAGCTACAGTGGGATGTCATGGGTCTTCATAAACTCTTTTTATGTTCCAGGTCCTTTCCTTAGCTTCCTTGGTACTTGGTCTTGGTCCTACAGCCTGCTGCTCTCACCCAAGATGACAATGATCTTCCTTAGGAAGTTGCGTCTTCGTTGGGTTCCTCTGACTCTAAAACAAGGATTCAGATGCAAATATTTTACTGGGAGATAAAGGAAACAAGGGTAGGGAAGTAGGGAAAAGAGACAGGGAGATAATTTAACAAAAAAAAAGGAACTTTGTCAAGTAAGTTCCCTTGGTGAATTACTGGGCCTCAATTCCCACACAAACCAAGGTGGACTACGTGCCCAGTTACAATCCTGAGAAGTGAAAGGCCTTTAGCTGTCTTTCCTTCTTGAGACCTTGTTTTTCTGGCTGTCGGTGCTACTTCTTTTCTCGACTCATGACCAGCCTTTCTCTCATGGCTGAGTTTTCTCCTTGCGATATTAGGAGCATTGCTATTGAGTCTGCTTGGCCTCTTTCCCCAACTATTCTATGAAAAGTCCTGTGGTCTTGTTTCCCAATATTCCCACTGCCTTTGCTTTGGCCCCAGGAGGTCAGAAGTGAAATTTAAGGGGTCTGAGCGTAACACTTCCCATTTGTAAGGCACTTGACCCTTTATACAGGAATTTCATGGCACCTTATTGAAAGAGCATGGAGGCCAGAGTCAAAAGCGTTGAGCTTCCATCTTGGTTCTTGTGCAGACGAACTCTGTGATGCTGGGCAAATCGTTTCTCCTTGCTAAGTGGTGACCCGCCCTCCTTCCCTCACAAGGGCTGTTGGGAGGTTGAGGGGGACAGTGGAACCCAGACAAACATCAAGAACTTAGTCTACACCTCAATTATCTAATTTTCCACAATTTTAGTGCTCACAGAAGGCTTGCGAGAAGGTAGGCAACATGATGTCCTTGTTTTAAAAACAAGAAAACAAGACTCTCTCTCTGACTCTATTGCCAGAATCCGTGGTTCTCAAATGCATGCAGAGAATTACAGAGCTTTGCATCAAATCACATCTAAAACACATTTGTAATGTTACATTTTTGAAGAGAAAAGCAAACACATGGCATTCTTTGAACAAGTACAGCCGCCAATCTGTGATCTTGGAAAATTCAAAGAGCATGACACTCGGATCACTTAGAAAAAGTCTTGCTGTCCCTCTTAAAATCAGCCACATTGTTATCAGAATTGGTCATATCAAAATGTGCTGGTAGGGCTGGGCTGAGAAACTAAGAACTGTGTACTTATTTGTTATTGCTTTTAAAAAACTTCTCCCAATGACTTTTAATTTCCCACGCAGGGGGCGGTCAACCTTTTGAAGAGACATTTATCTCAGTCACTGAGTTTCCAATGTAAATGCCTGTAAGGGGCTGATTTGGAGAAACTCAGACAAGACAGTCCCACCATGGCCTGCAGGCAATTTGCATCTTTTAAAGAGGAAGAGGCAGAGGTTAAACAGAAGTTGAAACTCATCATGACTTGTAGACCATGGATTTTTTTTTTATATATCATTTCACACAAATCCATTTTTAAAAGCTGAATATGTGATTTTTAAAGTCAGATATCTGCAAAGGAAATTGGACTGACCCGAATCTGCCTCCAATGTTTAATGGGAAGGATGTTGTGAAGTTCGAAGCAATTTTGTTTTTCATGCACATATCCTTTTTAAGGAAGAAAATCTTCCTTTGCTCCACATTCCTCTTTGTGCCCACAGAAATGCTTGATTTGGTTTGGTATGAGTCAAACAAACTGTTCTCATCACAGTGGAGCAAAGGAAAAAAAGAGCTTTCTATTCAAGTTATGGGTTCTGGGAAAATTTGTGTAAAAGCATTCTATGTAACTATATTTGTTGGCCACTCTATTGTGAGTTGTCTGTAGAATAGTTATTTTCTCTTGCACCCAACAGGAACAAATAATGGGGCAAGAGAAAATTCAGCCTATTAAAGCATAGGGGGTATAGAAAATGTTTATTGAACTTTCCCCCCATCATATGAATGTGCATGCACATCTATGGAGAATTCTTTCTCTCCTCTCTTTCCGTGCTTCCCCTGAGGTTGTGCCCTGTCAGACCAGCAGGTTTGAGAGGTGAACTACAATATGGGAGCCCTAACTAATGCTGGATTTCATGTTAGGATGTACAGTGCAGATTAAATCTCATCAAACACTCACGCTATGATTTGATTAACATATGCTATGTAAATAATTAGGGTTCTTAAATCACAATGTTTAAAGGTGGATATTTAACAAGAACGAAGTTAAAATGAGCCAAAAATAAAAACAAAAATCACATGACTAGCCATTTCCTTTCCTGCAGAAAGCTTCTGAGCAACTGCAAAAATGCCATCAGCGACGGGAGGGGAACGAACATGCAACCTCAACAAATCCTCTAAGAGGCTGTCAAACCCAATCATCCAGAATAAGAATTTGGAAATAATAGAATAACTTCTCCATAGCATTTGGGCACCACTCACGTCAGCTCTGAAGCCCTTTCAAACATCTGGTGCATCAGGCAAAGCTGGTATATTAAAACTAGAGCTTGGAAGGGCCCGAGAAAGCAAAGGAGATCGGAACCCTGGTGAGGAGCCCTCGTGGTTCCAGGACCGGTGTGGCTGGCAGGCCCACACGGCTGCGCGAGCTCCAGGAAATGACTGGGAAAGCCTCATGGGACCCTCGCTCCAGAAGGAAACTGGAAATGCCATCCAGTCGGCCCACCTGCCTCCAAGCTCGACCACGCCCAAACTTTTAAAAATCCCATGGACCTTACGTTGCAATTTAGTAGCATTTTTGTAGAGGAAACCTTGGAGGAAAAGGTAATTTATTGATTTTCCCTCCTGAAAAGCCTACGGCTACCTAAAAGAGTCAGTTAACAGCTCTAAAAGCATCATTGATTCCCAGATCAAAAGTTGTCGTTCTCGGTGCCTCCCCCACTTACAAAGAAGCTTTGGAAACACTTAAGTCTTGGATGTTTTGCCATTCTGGTTTGAGATCTAGCATGACTTAAAAACACCAACCAACAAGTAAATGTCAAAAGATGAAAAAATCTCCCCCGTTCTGTTTTTCATAAAAAATATAGATTTAATAAGTTTCTAAAGGAGAACAGAATGGCCATGTTAAAACATTGCCAAACTTATAAACTTTGACAGTCCCACATACTGAGATCAACAGGAAAATGCATTTCACAAGACCTAAAATACATTTTTCATCTTCTGGATTCGTTGAAGAAGAAGAAAAACACATCTGTCCCACATTTTTTTGAAGGAACCAAATGGCATTCAGTTTTCCTGTGCGAATAGGCTTACTCTTGCTTCTGGGTTACCTTCGAGGGCTTTGAAAGATAATTTTAAAGCCATAATCAAACAAAATCAAGGAGAAACATTGAAAAATCTTGGTCTCTAATAACATCTCAGAGCTGCATGTAAAGATTTCCTCAGATGTAGGAAGACTATCAATATAAGTAAATATATACAGGGTTGCTCGCCACAGGGTTGCAAAGGATAATTAAAGCCTTGTGCGATGTTATTGTATCATTTAAAAGTGAGTTAATTATAGCTATTGTATAGTTCTTGTGAAGATCATATACATTCATGTTTATAGTTATGTGACTACATGCCCTCTTTATTGCTGTAATTTAATATGGGAATGTGGCAGCACAGAGAAGTGGGTGACAGAATGGACTGTCTGGGTTCATGCCCTAGCTCCGCTTCTCACCACTGACTTAATGTTTGGCAAGTTTCTTCATCTGCCTGTGCTTCATTTTCATCAACTGTAGACTGAGGATAATGAATGATAAGATCTGCCTCATCTGGTGGTTGTGAGAGTTAAATGAGTTGCTACATGTTAAGTGGTTAGTGCCTGACACAAGATAAATCTGCTTGAAGTTATTTCCTCTTCTATTGCTGTTGCTGCTGCCGCCATCATCATGGCCACTGTTGTCATTATTTGTGCAATTATTCCACTCTGTCTCTTGGGGACGGGTTGCAGTGATCTAAGTGGCCAAGGACACAGACAAGGAAGTCTGACAGCAAATGACAGGGCTCACGTTCTCTGGCTTTCTAAGTCACAGGTGGAATGAATGGGACGAAGTTACCAAATCCCAAAGGGACAGGATAAGAAGGACCACACTATGAGTTTAAGAAGTGTGGGGACATGTACTGGAAAGCCCAGTCTGAGGATGCTCCCTCTCCCACCGCCTTGGACCAGCACTGCTTCCGGTCTGGGTCCTGAGGCCACAGTCAGAGGGGAGCCCTGAAGATCTCAGGGCAGTGCCCTGGGAATAGACACACCACATCACTGTACCTCCTTCTGAAGGACTTTATAGCATGCTTTGGAAAAATAGGACAAAGTTACAAAATAGCAAATATGGAAATGTTTTAGAGCAATTCTCCAAAATGGCAAGCAACTTCCACTTTGGTGTTTGGGTGATGCTCTTCGGAACTGTAAATGGCATATCAGGCTCTCAAAGGACCAGTTCAGGGGACCTCTCCCGATAATTGTACCTTCTGGTCCACGAGGGGACCACGTGTCTGACCTGAAAGACCCAATCCTGAAGAGTCCTCATACCATATTATAAAAAACCGAATCTGTGTCTTTCTTTTCTTTTTAAGATTTTTTTTATTTTTGAATTTTTTATTGTTGTTTGATTACAGTTAACTCCATCCCCCCCGCCCTGCCATTTCTCTCCCCCTCCCTACCCACTCCCACCTCACACGTTGAATCCCCCCTGGCTGTTGGCTTTGCCCATGGGTCCTTTATACCTGTTCCTTGACAACCTTTCCCCTTCTTTCCCTCACTGTCCCCCTCCCCATTCCCCTCTGGTTACTGTCAGTTTGTTCTTAATTTCAATGTCTCTGGTTATAGTTTGCTCGCTTGTTTGTTTTGTTGATTAAGTTCTACTTATAGGTGAGATCATATGGTATTTGTCTTTCACTGCCTGGCTTATTTCACTTAGCATAATGCTCTCCAGTTCCATCCATGCTGTCGAGAAGGGTAGGAGCTCCTTCTTTCTTTCTGCTGCGTAGTATTCCATTGTGTAAATGTACCATAGTTTTTTGTCTACTCATTTACTGATGGGCACTTAGGTTGCTGCCAGGACTTGCTATTATAAATTGTGCTGCTATGAACACTGGGGTGCATAGGTTCTTTTCGATTGGTGCGTCAGGATTCTTAGGGTATAGTCCCAGCAGTGGAATCGCCGGGTCAAAAGGCAGTTCCTTTTTAGTTTTCTGAGGAGATTCCATACTGTTTTCCACAGTGGCTGCACCAGTCTGCATTCCCACCAATAGTTCACTAGGGTTCCCTTTTCTCCACAACCTCGCCAGCACTCATTGTTTGTTGATTTGTTTACGATGGCCATTCTGACCAATGTGAAGCAGTATCTCACTGGGGTTTCTTAGTCCAGGAAACCTGGTAGGAAAATGTTGAATTATTGATGACATCAGCAAAGAAAAAGTCATTTTGGCTTTATGTCGACGAAAGTTCTGAAGTGTCGATTTTCAACTAGTTGTTTTATCCCTGTGTAAACAGAATTCCTCACTACGTATCCACACTTACTGTACTTGAATACAGTCCTCTTCTCCTTTTAGGAGAATAAGTATTGGATGCTTGGTGGCCTTGCAAATTTTTATTTTTACTTTACTTTCCTATTGAGAAAAAGAGGGGACTATTTCCCTTGGATCGTGCCTCTCTGACTTCAGCTGGCATCAAGGCACTCATGAAAAATGCAGATTTCTGGGCCCCACACTACGAATGCCAGCATCTTGGCCTGTGGGAGAAGGTGGAAAGGTACATGGGAACATATTAGGGTAAGAAATGCCTTTCAGAAAAATTACTGATATGTGAAGTGCCTCTTTGTTCATAAAATTAGAAAAGGAGTCTTGTGCTAAAATGAATTGTAGTTTTGCCGATATAACTATCTCTAAGACTGATTTCAAAATCTAATTCTATATTGGTTTTCTTTTGGTACATGTTTTTGTTTGATTGCACAAGTTATATTTTTCATAAAATATAGATTTAATTATTTCTGAAGAAAAGCACAGTTTTATGATAAGTTGCCTTTTGGTGAGTTAATTAGTATATAAGTAAAGAAATGAATGCCTAGAAAAAAATACAAGAAGTATGAATGGAAAACATTAGCTGGAGACAGGGTTTTCCTCCTTTTTTAACATATATGTTTTACATAACAGAAAATCCACTAGTTTATTTTTAGAAGGATATAACATACATGCCTGAAGAAATAACCATAATCTGCTCTTTCATGAGAATACAGATAAGGCCTGCTGAAATCCCTAAGTACCGCATTTTCTGGAAAGTCCCCAGCAATCACAACGATAGCCTAGTACCAGCAAAACTAACGCCATCAGAGAACATAGCTGCCAAGATCTGTAAATTCATAATCGCCCTATAGTCTATGACTTACAGGGGTGTTTCTAACAGTGGAATGTTTCTTGAATTACAGTGGCCCTTCTCGTCGGCCGTGATAAGTGAATCCAAGCTGGTGATTTCCCATGGACAACAGCGTCTTGAGAGCGCACCCGGCCACTCTCCTTTCGCTTGTTGGTCCCCATCCTAACGTTTTTTTTCTGTCCTTCCGTCTAGTTTACACCTGAGTTTTGAGAATGGCCTCCCTCCCTTTCCCTTCTCCATTACTCTCTGACATTTAAATACATGTCAACTCTCTGACTTAGGAAAATTGAGCATGGTTACATTCAGAATTATTGATGTGTTTCTAATATGGCTAACATGGGTGTAAATGTGCCCTGTTTCTGAAAAGAAAACGGAATACTTGGATGAAATGGTTAAGGAGAAATTATAGTAGTGTGGCATCATGTTTGATGGCTAAGCCATGTCATCATTATATCAAAAATAATTATTCTTTTCATACCAAAAATCTCTTATTTATAAGAGAAGTCTTTCCAGACCTCAGATATCTTAAGTTCTAAGCCTTGCATATTATTATCACTACTATCTAAGCAACAAAAGCCACAATTTGATGGATACAGAGGACATTTTCTTAGATACATGCAGAGGCAGGGCTGACAGAAAGGGGCAATTGCGGGAGCGAATGCCGGTGTCTTCACTGCCCCACAACCCCATGGTATAAGAAGGCTGATTAGAAAAGCAAGTTATCCGAGGCCCCGGTGTCCATTTCCACGGCCCATAGAGCAGAGACTGTATAGCAAGGAGAAAACATTACCAGGACAGAGTGAGGAGGCCTGAGCCCTAATTCTGACTTTATGACCAATTAGTTCCATAACATTGGAAAAATAATTTAAATTCTGTAGGATTCAGTTTTCCCATTCACAAAATTAATGGGTTGTACTAACTAATCCCTAAAATCACTTCTGGTGTTAAGGCTTTGAAATGCACATGAATATCTATAAATCTCTATGTCCAGGTGTATATCTGTCTATCTATAATACTATTCTTCATTTTCTTCTTTACAACAATTCCAGAGAAAGCTATTTTCTTCACGACTAACAATAAAGCCAGCTAACAATAAGGAGGCGAGTAACAAATAACATTTTGTTTCAGTTTGTCCAGTTGAATGACAAACCGAACCCTATGGAGATATTTATTGTTTCAGAAAAGTGCCTCCCGTCTCTGAGGTATGGAAATGGAACAGCAGAAAAAAAATTAAGTATCCATCTCTCAGTCGAACCAAACCCATAAACAAAATTAGATTGACGTCAATGATAGGGATCTTCTTGGCGTTATCTGTACAGAAAGTTCTGGCAGGAAGAACCAAGAGCTATGTCTACTTTCCCCAGAGGGTCCTTTGAAACAACAGTAGACAGTTTGCCTCAAAAGTAGTTTCTATAACCAAGTGAAAACATACAGAAGGGCTTTGGCCACAGGGAGAAATCACATGGAAAATGGGGCTACTTTCCCAGATACAGGGTCAGAAAGAACAGAAACACTGGATACTTGAGTTACTCAGACTGGCATTTCACAGTGAGTGATCCACAGAGTCAGTTCCTTACTGCAAAAGAAAGACCCTTTGTTTTCTAGGGCTTCAGAGAAAGCGAAGAGAACTATACCAGCCAATCAGCACAACACCAAGCAACGAATATTCCTCTCCGTGGATGTACATAAGCATGTGCGTGGTGTGTACATACAGATGTGCTACGCTGCAGTGATTTCTCCTCGATGCCTTTTAAATGATGTGCTTCTTCACTGCTGGAGGGGTGTGAGTACTTTACCCATGGTCCTTGGCCCTTCCTACTTCTCCGTACCGTCTGACTCAACGAGGCTGCGAAAGAGACCTCAGAAGCATCCACTCAGATTTTCTATAGGACAGTGACAGAGCCACATCAAGAATTAACCCTAGGGTTAATAAACACTACTCAATAATCACTTATATTTCCTGGCTTGAGAGAAGGTGAGTGGAAGGGAAATGAGGTAAAGCTACCCCGAGCACTCTCGGGATGAACCGACTTACTGAGTTAAACAGTGGAGAGTCAGGCAGGGAGAGGAAAAGGGTGGCAGGAGGCAGTTTGGAAGCACAGCTTCCATCCGAGGTGTCACCATGGCAGGTCAGCAGTCACGTCCTCCTCCAAGGTGACCCAGGAGCTCTCAAAGTCTGGGAACACCACCAAGCTACAGGCAGAGTTTGCCTCTTACCAGATAATGGATTGTGAGCCAATGGGTTGGATTTTTGACCAAGCCGTAGCTCTGCCAGGCAAGCAAGCTGACTTGCGCTTCTGAATGATGCCGAGGATGAGGCTGTCCCTAAATGAAAATGAGTACAGGACAGATTTTTCCCAAGCAGCAGAACATTTGACGGACACTGTCATGAAAGAATTTGCTATGGTTTATCACATCTATCACCAACTAGTGGCTCTTGGAAACAGTTAAGAAGCTAGGGAAGCTTGGATGTTTCTCTTCTATTTTTAATTTTTAAAACCCTGGCTGGTGTGGCTCAGTTGGTTGGGCATCGTCCTGCAAACCGAAAGGTTCCCAGTTCAGTTCTCCATCACGGTATGTGCTGGGTTGTGGGTTTGGTCTCCAGCTGGGAACACGTGCAAGAGGCAACTAATTGATGTTTCTCTCTCATGTTGATATTTCTCTCCCTCCCTTTCTCCTTCCATTCCCCTCTCTCTAGAATCAATAAAAGAAAAAATATTAAAAAAAACAGTTTTTAATTATTCTTATTAAAGTTTAATAATGAGTACCCTAAGGAATTCTTAGCACAGGCCATATAGAGAAATGAATAATTAGCCTGTTTGGAGAAATGACGTTAGGCAATCTGAGTGAAACAGGCAAACAATATGTTTCCCTTGATTGTGGCATATTTTGTCCAAATTTAGTCATCTGATACATCATAGTTTCCATCGAAAAGTGGTAAGAGTTATTTTGAAAGCCCTGTCATCTTTGCTATTTGCAGTTGGACAGCAGTTTGGGATGTGAAAAGATACCATTTCCATAGGTTTCATTCTACCTTCTTTTACTTGAAAACATTCTGATTATAAGCTGCTACCCAATGAAGTTTACCAAAACTTCTGTATGCAAAGTAGTTCTGCAAATTAAATTATTCCAAATAAAACAAGTCTTCACTGTTCCTTAGGTATAGCCTGACAATTTTTGCCTCCCAGCCCTTGTTAGTACAGTTTCACTCTGCACCCCTGGGCTGCCCCCTTGATATTTTTGGGTGCAGAAACAAGTCACTCTCAGCTCCTTGTGGACTTCCTCAGCTCCTCTACCAAACCTCTAAACGTTGGAGTCCTCAGTTTTCTTCTCTATGGGCACCTCTCCCTAGGCAGTGCCTTACATTGATAAGCTGATGACCCCCAAATGTGTACCCCCTTGCCTGATCTTTACCCTCTCAGCTCTAACGCTCATCCAATTGCCATCTGACATTTCCATTTAGATGTCTAAGATGCATTTTGACTTAGCACATCTGTGGTAGGTTGAACAGTAGTCCCCAAAAAGATATCTTTACATCTTCACCCTCAGAAGCTGTAAACATGACCTTATATGGGGAAAAAGGGGGTCTTTGTAGATGCACTCAAGCTAAGGATCTCGAAATGTGATCATCCTAGATTATCTCAATAGGCCACAAACCCAATGACAAATGTCCTTATAAGAGAGAGAAGAGAAAACAGCCACAGAGGAGAAAAGGCCATGTAAAAATGGAGGCAGAGATTGGAGTAATGCAGCCACAAGCCTCGGAATACCTCAAACCACTAGAAGCTGGAAGAGGCAAAGAAAGATTCTTCCCTAGAGGATCCGGCGGGAACACAGCTCTGCCGACATCTTTTCTGACCCTGGCTTCCAGAACTATAGGAATAAATTTATGTTGTTTTAAGTCACCAAGTTTAAGGTGTTATCATTTTTTTTAACAGCAGTCCTAGGAAACTAATATAATGCCCAAACAGAATTCTGGGTTTCCTCTCTCAAATCTTTTTCTTCTCAGTCTTCCTCCTATCAGTCAAGTGTGCTAAAATCCATCCAGCTCCTGTGTCTGAACCCTAGAAGTTATCCTTCATTCTCTTTCTGTCCCACCTCAAAACCATAAGCTTTATCCCGTCTATTTTAAAATATTACCCAAAGCCTAATCACTTCTCATCAAACCAACTGTTATTGCACAAGTTTAAGCTGCCCTCATTTTTCCTGTAGATTGTTGCTTTAACCTCCTAGCTTCCCTGCTTCTTCTAGTCTTTTCCTTTATCCTCATCTGAGGACATGCTCACTGGTTTTAGAGCAAGGGGAAGGGAGAGAGAGAAACATCCATGTGAGAGAGAAACATCTATTGGTTGCCTCTCGTAGTGTCCTGACCAGGAGCTGAACCCATAACCCTAGCACGTGCCCTGACTGGGAATCGAACTCATGACCCTTCGATTTACAGGATGATGCTCCAACTAACTGAGCCACACCGGTCAGGGCACTTCTTCTACTCTAGAACCACCGAGGGGCACTCTTAATTAAACTCAGACTCCACTTCATTCCTGATTGAAATCTTACAGTGGCTTCTCAAGTCCTGAGACTAACCATGGTACCAAAATGGGTTCATGGGCCCCAAGTGACCTGGCCCTCTCTACTGCCCAACTTCATTTTCCACTAGTCCCCTGTTCTCGGTCACCCTGCTCCAGCTGCTCAGGACACCTGTGTGTTTCTCAGAATCACTGGGCCTTGCATTTGCCACTCCCTCTGCTTGGAATGCTCTCCTCCAAGGTTCTTTCAGGGCCTGCCTCTCTCATCACTTAGACCTCTGTCCTCCAGAGCCTACCCGGGACTCCCTATCTAAAATGACCATCGCATTTCTTTGTTATCGACTCTGCCCAGCTGATTCACTTCCTTCACAGCAACGCTTATCATATATATATGCCTAACTGGGCCATTGACCGCCTCCCCTACTGCAATGTCTGCCCCACGAGGGAAAGGGCTTTGCCTGCTCCCCAAACAACCCCCAGGGTCTAGAACAATGCTTGGCATACAGTAGGCCCTTAATATCAGATAAATGACTTCTAATTGCCTCTTTACTGGTATCTTATTCACAATAGTCCCTGACTAAGTATATGTGTTAAATCAATGAATGTATAAATGAATGAATATTTTCTTGATTACATCAGCTGGAAGAAATCTCTCCCTCTTTTGAACTCATACATAACACCACTTTATAAGTCAACATATTATGCTATCTTTGAGTCGATTCATTTGCATATGACTCCTCTCTTATAGACTATGAACTCCTAAAGATCAATATAAGGAACCTCTCATATTTATTTTTCACACAACATATTGTATCCTACATTACTGAGAGTGGTATTTCAATAGATACTTGGTGATGGAATGAATGAATAAATCAAATGATACCTGAATGACTAAAAAGAACAAAATCTGGCAATTTGTAAATTTCCTCTTGCTTAAGACTATTAGATCCTTTCATACTTATCCCAGATCTGTTACAGCTCTTCACCCGATCCCCCACTTGAGGTCTTAGAGAATCAAAAAACTTCATTTCTTCCTTCAGGGCAGAGAAGACAAGAGGCAGCAAGCAGTAGCGAAACACTCACAATACTCATGGGCCCACTGGACTCCTTTTTGGCCACTAGCTCACTTAATTTGGTGTAGTTTAGCACATTACAAGACTGTTCGAGAGTCCTATAAATGATGTCAGACACCATCGGAAACCGCTTCACAAAAGCATTGTCCGTAGCCAGATCAAAAGGGGAACACCTGGAAACTCACAGTGCTGGGAAAACAGAATAAATCACTTTTTCTCCTGTGCCTCTTACAGATTTGCACCTTTTTGCCCTAAAGGATATATATATATATATATATATATATATATATATTTTACATTTAAGCTTCTGTAATATATTTACAAAGCATTTGTACCATAGTAAAACATTTTGGTAACTGACTGATGAGGAATTGTCCTGGGTTCCTGCATTGTTCTTTGCAATTATTCTGGGCTATTTTCAGGGTGTTTATGTATTCAGGTTATTTTGTTCTGATGTTGTTTTCAACAAGTATATTTAAAAAACACAAAGAAAGTCATGTTTATCCAAATCATCACCTGGAATTTTCAATAGATACACTTTATTGAACTGAGATATTTCACATTGACTTTAGAAAGTGAATGTAGTAGTATTTCACTGTTTTAAACATATGAGTTGAGGCCAAATGCAGGACACAGGACAATAATACTTCTTTATTTTTTCTTTATATTTCAGAAGAAAGAGCAAAAAAAATGAGTGGGTCAGACAGTTTTTCTGTGAATGAGTGTGCACCTCCATTTTAACGTAATCACTAATTTTTTTGGAGTGTTCAATTATTATGGCCCACTCACTCTTTGCCCCACAAAATGGTAAATATGGTCAAGATGGCCTCACATCACTGGTCGGGGTGCCTGGGAAGTTGGCTGATGCTGAGTTGTAAATAGTCCGTTGGCGGGATACGCAACAGTGTATGGATGGCCCACAACAGTATACGTGTCTACGGCAACTCTTACGGAGGAGAAACCAAACCGGGCTTTCTCAAAGTAGTGTGGAAAAAGAAAACTGAGATGTGGAGGAAAATTAAGACTTTTTCATCGTTTTTATAGTTGAACATGGTTTATCTGAGATTTTGTGAACTTGACATGCTATTTATTGTGTTAATGCATCGAGGCTGCAGAGTTCAAAAAGAGATGGCGTGTTTGAAATTATGGCACCAAAATGTGTCTCCACTTAGGATTTTACAAAACAAACGCCTTGAAGATTTGGAGAAGGATACAGCATGGAACGAGCTTTCACATTTTATTTCAGCCTTCAGTTCTTGGCACTCAGAGGAATTCGGTCCCAGTACACTATGACAATCGCATCTGTCAGGCCCCTATTGGATCCATCTCAGTCTTGAATGGAACATTCAAAAATGCCCAGGAGGGTTTTGTTCCTCTGAAAAACAAACCTACTTCGCTCCAAAGACGTTTCTTAAAAGACTGTTACTTTGGTGAAACGTTACTAGGCCAAAATATATTATGAGTCCCTGATACAAAAAATGTAAAACTACAGAATGTCAACTGATCAAAAATGTGTTTCCAAGTAGACAGTTTTGTCTCAAAATGTTTTTCTAGTTTATACATGAAACAGGATTCATTCATTCATTCCGTTGTCTCTACACCATTCACAGAGGAACTAGGGGAGGGGCCAGGGGCCCATCTGAATGTTTGAGAGCGTGAGGGGACTAGGGAATGTGTGCACTGTGAAAATGTCAGTTCTACTTAGAACATACACCCATACTCTTCAAAATCATCCCCTACACCGGTCAGCTTCAAAAGGATGAAGGACAGACATGTAAACAGAAGCTCTTTGTAGAGCTATACGAGGACTGTCCAGAAGGTATCCAGCCATGTAATATGAAAAATAGAGACATTTATTGAAGAAGACACAAGAAACATTGTACATAAGACAACGATGCCTCAGTTCCCTTCCAAATAGGCTTGGAAGTTCCCAAGTAGGCTTGGAAGTAAGGTTGGAAGTTCCCTTCCAAACTTGGGATCTCACACAGTTCTCCCAGTTGCCATCAGCTGCCCTGTCGTGTTTTCCTGAATCTCATCAACAGTCTAAAATCTCTTCCCTTTCAAAGGTGTTTTTAGTTTTGGGAAAAGCCAGAAGTCGCAGAGCACCAAATCTGTGCTGTAGGGGGGCCAAGTCACCTGGGTGATTTGATAGTTCTCTAAAAATCTCTGTAGGAGATGTGACGCATGAGTGGGCATTTTGTTGTGATGAAGCTGCTGATCACCCATAGCTGTGGCCTTCTGAATCCAAATGGTTTCCATGGAGAAATGTTCAAGCTTAATACAATATTTGATGAAGATTCATGACTCTTCTCAGTCAGTCATTTTGAATGGGATGGCCACACAGTACACACACTCACTCAACAGCATCTACTGCCCCCCACGGACTAGTACAGTGGAGTCATCATTGTTCACACGTGCACATCCCAGTCCACTCTCCTTGGCTGCCAGGTTACATGGATGTCTCACAAACCGTTCTAGTTATATTAACAATGGCTGGATGTTTGCCAGACAGATCTCATATTTCTTAAAACTGTCATTCATATTTGACCTTCAGAATTTTTGACATACTTAAGAATCACTATTGTGTTAGTTACTTCCTTTTCATTAACAAATTTGGCTCTATTTTTCAAAAGAAAACTTATGTTTATTTTATTAAGGGGAAATCTCTTTCACTACTGTACTTAGATGTGCTGCTTATACATGTATTTTTATATTTATGTATTGTAATATGTAAATATATAACATAATATTTGTATATTTCATACAATATGTTTTTCTGAAATATTACATATTATATATACAAATATTCAGAAAAAAGTTTGCCACCCAAAAGCATCTCAGTTTGAGAAATATTATTCTACTAAACAGATTTTAGTTTCTAAAAAATAGATTTTGAAAAGAAAGGCAAGAGTCTCAGATGGGGAGCTTGCACAGTCCCTGGTGTTGGGGACCCTCTAGGAGATGTTGTCCTTTCTTTGCTTGATGTCCCCCTTCTTTTTCCGTTTCCCCTGCTGTGGCCTTTCCCAGTATCCCTTTCAACAGCCACATTTCCCCCTCCTTCTATCCCGTACCTTGCAGAGATTACACATGATCCGTATTTGCCAGTACACAGGCACGACTCACTCACTCTCAAAGGAGCGTGAGCTGGCAGTTGCACGACCACCTTGTTCCGCTGTTGAGGAAAGGACCCCCAGATCCCACCCGCCGTCCCATCCTCCACAATGCTGTGCATTGAATACAGATGGTCATCAAATGTTGAGGATATGAAATCATATTTTTCAAGTCCACTTGCCTCTTTTAAATATACTAACTGAAATCAAGAATGAAGGCAAACTTTTTTTCAGGCCATGATAGGATACACTTTGTTAACAAAAGGTCAAGGCTGCGTTTATCACTCGGCCATGGCTCGGCTCTCCACTTCACTTCATCTGAGTACGCAGAGGCTGCAGCTGCATTGAGAAAAGGGGCAATTCTCATACACCAATACGGAAAAGTAAAAGTTGGGTGTACCTTTAGTTTCCTTACTTCATCCAGGAAATGGCCGCACAATAAAACTAGGAATTTTTTGTTTTGATTTGATTTGCTTTTAAAATGAGGACCGGACCCAGAAGGTATGTCGAACGCACGCAGTTTCAAAAGTGCTTATTTTTTTTGTTCAGTAAATTCACTGACACACTGAGTATTTGATGTTTTAGGAGGATACAAGGATCCTGTTTTAAATGAACCTTGAATAAAACGTTCTCTCATTAAAAATGTGCGATTCAGGAGACATCGCCTGTGCCCACTTTGGTCCTTAGTTTCCCCGCTTGTGAAAAGAGTTGGCCCAACAGGAAGGTCTCCAAATACCCTCCAGCTTAAAAGTTTATAGTTCTGAGATACTGTATTTTCCAATGACTTCAAATATTGTATCCTGGTGTTGATTAGACAACCAAAGAAGAAAATATAAGCTAAAACATTAGAAAAACTGATTGTGTGATCATCTTAGTCTTTCTATGGGCTATCCCTCAAATTGTGTTCTGATCTGAGCTCTAAAAACATCACAAAGTGAAGTAGCAAATATCCAGCAAAGCTAGGCAGCAGTGACAAAAAGATAGCCAAGTAAATGAGAATTTTTTTTTTTTTATTTGACCACTTACTCTCAAATTTCCTCTCAATTAAAAAGGTTTATGCTGGACAGAAGAAAAGGAATGAATGAATGAATGAAGTTTGGAAAGGCTGACTATTTTATATTCCTTTTGGAAACTTAATAATTAAAGTAATAATTATTAGTAATTACTACTATAAGTCAGCATGTGTAAGATGCTTATTTTGTGTCAGTCTCTGTTCTAAGGGCTTCATGTAACAACTCAAGTAATTCTCACAACTACTTTAAGAGATATGCCTCGTTTCTGGTTCTATTTTGCAGAACAGGAAACTGAGGTATGGAGGGATTAAATGGTTTGACACTTTGTCTGTGGTGGAGTCACGGGTCACACCAAGCAGAAGTTCCAGAGTCCACACTCCTGACCACTCTGGTTACTGTCTCTGAGATTCGGCAAAGAAACATCTTTAGCTCTCTGGCACCCAGTGTTTCTGAACTGATTTGACCACATGTACTAATTAATGAGTCTAGAACATCATTTGGCAAACAGAAGCAGAATATTTCTTTTGTTTCTTAAAAATCAGTAGAAAAAAAGAGTTAGAATCACTAATGATCTCTTAATTTATGGAGGAAATGGACAAGGAATGAGCTTGAAATCTTATTCTCCCCATGTCTTGTAACTCACCTAAGGGAAGGAGGCAAGATATTCTTTGTCGCTTCTTAAAAATAAAACTTCACTTCGTTGATATTTGCAAGATAGAAACCAAATAGACCCATTCAAAACATGCATTGCTTGTAAAACGACATGACAAATGACAAGGTGTTCATGAGGAAAAATGCTGAGAAATGTTCAGTTCTCCAAAGTAACTGAAACTTGGGCTTTACATGCACCCACGAGCCAGGCCAGCTGCCAGAGTCCTTGCAGCCACCAGCAGGACCTAATGGACTCAGTGCAAAGTCTAATGTAGAGCCCTGCTTGGTTCACACACCTGCTCTTGACCTTAAGTAGAGAAAATGGGTTCGGCTTGGTGAGGATGTGTTTCTTAAAAACATATAAGGAAGATGAACTTGCTCTTCTGAGAGGCAAACAGTCCCAGTCGGCCACTCAGAATAGGGAGCTCTAAGTATATCTTCAGCTGTGCTTTGCATTCCTACTCCCTTGCACGGAGGTCAAGTTTAAAGTGGGGAAGAATGGCAGGTAGGAATTAGGGAAGAGCTAGGCCCTCAGGTAGAATGGAAGGTGGCAAGTCACTCCATCTTCACTCCCAGCCACCTGGGATGGACCTCCATGTCAGCTGAGTCCCTAGTGAAAGCTTTGGCCAAGCAAAGGCCTCGTGCAACACAGTGACCGCTCTGTGTTTTCACCACTCCCCAGTGCTGCATGAGACGTGAGTTCAGGATGCTCTCAAAGGGAAAGGGCTTGCTGAGCCCAGGCGGAGGTTTCCTTGGAGCGTTTTTATTGCAGTATTGATGATTGCTGGTGTACAGGTCAGACCGTGTCAGAACCCGGAATATATGGGTATATATTCCCATGTACAAGGACCTGCTTTGTAGCACGGCATGGGAACTCCACTGCAAACAACAATGAGTAGCGGCAAATTGGCTTTTAAGCGTTTCACTGCTAAGCTCTAACATTTATTTACTACATCTCACTTGTAACATTATAAGCCCATATAACTTTGGAACAAAGAAAATATGCTGATGACTATAAAGAATTGTATGCGTATCCATGCTCACAGTGTCCCAAAGCTAAAGGTACAGCATGAGATACACCATTGGAATACACGATGGAGTCCTCCTCGCATGGTTCCATGGATGGATTGAATTAATAAAAACATAGGGAAATTATTCTGTAAAACCATGAATTCACAACTACAAAGCCTATTTTTGCTTTGCTATTATTAATACAATAAGAGGTTTGACTTTGACCTTGGAATGGTAAACGTGGAAGACATTAGCAGTATTCTACTGACATGGTCTGAGCCTCTCTTTTTCTGTGTGAAGCTGAGGCCTCTGATAAGTTTGTCGGAGTCCCTGTGGCACCAAGCAAAACTAAATGATTTATGCCAACTAAGATCTAGTGAACTGGAAGAGTCCAGCTCCTTGATAAAAGGAAGTCTGTTTGAAACCACTGGCGATCATTAATGTTTTAAAAACTGTAACTGAAGAAATCGTTCTTTGTAAAAATAAATACTAAGCTTTCGGAAAATCTGTCCTTCATAATAAGTTATGTAGCAGGGTTTTCAAAGATATTTCAGACTCACGGTGATAAAAGTATCTTCATATCATTAACTTGGCCTTTTCCCCTTTGCCACGATGTGTTTAAATTATCTAAGAACGAATTTGAAGGCTGCAGTTGTTTTTAATGTAATAGCACTTCCCTTATAACAAAATAAGCCACTTTCAAAAAGGTTACCATTTTTCCTAGAAGCATTTAATACTTAAAATTGGGTCTGGCAATAGGAAATAAAATGGGATTTTTGTCTTCTAGAGCAACACAGAACGAATGGGGCTTTGTCTTCCAGACCTCCAGTTCGGCCCTTCTACAGCGACGGGCTGTGGGTTCAGCTCACGGAGTCCTCAGCCTTTGCTTCCCCGTGTCAGGAGCGTCTGTGGGCACACCCTCACACGAACACACCCTTCCGTGTTTCATCACCTGAGGAGCTGTCGGACTGTTTCCCAAAGTGACTGCACCGTTTCACCTTCCCACCGACTGTGTACGAACGAGGGCTCCAAAGAATCCCGGAGACCTCCGCCTGCCTTTCCGCCACCGCGCAGGAAACCGCCCACCGCAGCCGTGGTGCTGATGAGACCGCAGCTATTCCCCAGGTGCTTTCCTGTGGCCAAAGGGGGACTTGCGCATAGTAATAATAATTCTCTGAGTCACCACTTTGCCACATGTATGAAATGTACCAAAATTATTCAAAATTTGATTGTTTTTTCATCATGAAGCTTACGTAAATTAGTAAAGGAGGGAATGATTTCTGTAGCTCTAGCAGGAGTGTTAAATTTGTCAAAAGCTACAGATCACAGGGTGATTTACTCTTTTGAATATATTTAATATTCAGAAAAGGAAGCAGAACTTTCCATGATCATAATAAAGCAAAAAGTGAATATAAATGACTTTGGGATCTGTGACTTTTAATTTATGTAGAAATTTTATAGTTCATACTATTATGGTCTGAACTGTATCCCTACCAAAGTCATAGGATTAAGCCCTAACCCCCTAAGCTGTATTTGGAGATGGGGCCTCCAAGGAGGTAATTAAGGTTAAAGAGGGTCATAAAGAAGGCGCCCTAGTCTGATAGGACCAGTGAGTGTCCTTATAAGAAGAGGAAGAGACACCAGGAGTGTTTGCACAGAGGAAAGGCTACGTGGGGACCCAGGGAGGAGGCAGCCATTTGCAAGCCGGGAAGAGAGTCCTCGCTGGAAGCCCTCCCTGCCAGCACCTTTATCTTAGACTTCCAGCCACCAGAACTCAGAGAAAATAAATTTCTGCCGGTTAAGGCACCTGGTCTGTGGCATTCTGCTATGGTGGCCCAAGCAGGTTAATGTAATGTCAATTTGAAAAATATATATTTTTGCTTATTTTGTTTGCCTTACTTTTTCATCTTTTAGCATTCTTTAAGGATTTGTTACCAGAGTAAGCTGGTATTACTCATTCTTTACTGAGTGATACTCATTCCAATACTCTTGCATACTCATTCTCTATGGCTGATATATTTCTAATTTGACATTCTCCTCCTAGTGAGTATAGTAATCCCCTCTCAGTACCTTCATTTCTGCACATAGACACACTGTCCAGGAGATATAAACACGTGTGAACTTGACATAACAGAACTACACTGACAGGTTCACAGCACATAGCTGGGGTGAAAAGAGTACAGCAAAACTAAAACTGAGCAAAACCCAGAAGCTTTGATAAGCGAAAACTCAGCCACCTGCTTTGCTGAAATCGCCCTTTCTAGTAGGGACCATGGGTTTAAGATTTGAGACATTGTGTGCTTCTCAGAAGCTAAAAACACATGTACAATGTTTATATCGTATCGGGCTGATTAAATGGCAAATGGAGAAAATAAAGAAGGACAGATTAAAAATACGATAAAAGAAAAATCCATGCCATTGTTTATGTTAACTGTCTCATGATTGTTAAATCATGATTGTTAAATCATGAGACAGTCAACATACTTATGTTTGTAGCTTGAAATATACAGGATATTTTTATTTCTCAAAGTCAGAGTGTGGTAAAACCTAGGATCCACTGCAGCTGCGGAAAAACTCAAGCCAAATAAAGGCTTTGAAAGACAATAAATGTCCCTAAGATTGTTGCAACCATCTCAGGCAGCACGGTTACTGACAGCATTAGACAAGGTTAATGGAAATGCTGAGTTTTAGCAATTTGCTCATTCGACAGGTCGGTTTTCCAGCGAGTTGATTTTCTCCTCTCCTGTTCTGGGCGTGTGTCCCGCCCATGTGTCTCCCCATGGAAGTTTACGCAGGAGGGCAAACGCGTTCAGGAACTGCTGGCTTTTTACAGTGTGTCGTCTCCACAGTTGAAACAGGAAGAAACAACCTCCCCGTTGCCTAACACGACACATGTGCCATTGGGAAGAAAAGACCTTCAAACTGGACAAATTTTGAAACTTAACTGAGTTACTAGAGACAAATTTAATCTCACTGGCAACATTTTTTTTTTTTTGGTATTATATACTAACTAGAAAGATAGCTTTATTCAACTGGACATTTTAAAGCACTTAGTAAAACAGCTACTTGACAGTTAACATTTTTCCCTCCTGAAATCAAATTTATCTTTATAAAGATTTGAAGTGATAAATATACTGAATGTAAATGAATCCTTCACAGTGACTTCACGTGGTTATCCACCCTGCACCCTTAATGTGTAACAAATAGATGTTTTAAATATTTGCTCCTAGAGGTCTCATCTTGAACTTAAGCATAAGTTATCCAAACAGTTGAAAAAAGATTTATTGTTATGAAGAGGCCTATCTGTCAAGGAAAGTTTTATGATATGTTCCATAATAAATTAGCAATAAATGGATACAGGTGACTGTGGAATTTATGACCTTTAATGCTTTAATACAGCACTAAAGAAAAACTAATTATTAAGGTCCTAAAGGGTAATATAAGAATACCATCTACAAATTGTCAAATTAAGCCGTTAGTGCTAGGTAGGTCTTTGAGGTAGGCGCTTTTTTAGTAGCTCAGCCAGAGGCAGATGCATATAAATGCGAGAAAACTCGATGCCATCGAGTAGGCGAAAAGCAACAGTTGGGCTTTTGAGCTGAAACTAAAGAATTACTTCTACATTTTTTCCTTCTGTTTAAAAATAATCATTCTTTAGGCACTTTAGTGAAGTGCTATTTATACTGAAATATAAAAGGCTAATTTCATTAGGTTCTCACATAGTATTTATTACCCACCTCACCCCCTCCCTAAGTGCCCATTGAATACAAGAGGTCCCAGGAAAGCTATCCTGAGGGGAAAAAAAATTTCAAATTTAAGCTATTTGCGGGTCCTTTCCATAAGAAATTTCAATTAAAGCACTCAAGTGGTGAGGCATCTCCACTTTCATCTTTAGTTTTTCATAAGAAAAGAGGACTCACCCTTTTATTCCTAATTTGAACCTCACCGGGAGGTAGATGAGTTTATTTCCTAGAGGGAAGAGGCTATTGTAAAAGTTGGCCCCTAAAGTGATCCTCTACTTTCAAATTTTGTACCCTTTTAATCCATTCTCCACACTAGCACCAGAATGGTCTTTATTTTTAGGGGGAGAAGTGATTATATCACATCCCTCCTTAAAATCCTTTGACGGGCTCCAACTGCTTAGCACAGCTCCTGAGCAAGGCAGACGCCCTTTGCAACCCATTTCCCAGCTCTCTCCCCTGGCTCGCGCCCTCCCGGAACCCTCTGCTCCGGTGACTTGGACCACGGGCCACGCTCCTGGGGCTTGCTCATGACCCGCGGTGTTGGCATCCTTTGTTTCTGCTGCCCGAACTCCCTTTCTCCTTGGTCTTCCTTTTCTGTCCAGGGCCGGCTCCAATGCCACTCCAAGTGTCCCATCACAAATGTGATGATTGTCCTGTCAGCATCCACTTGTTTCTCAATGCTTCCGTGTCATTGAATCCCTTTCTGTGCATTATGGTCAATTGTGTAGGTGTCTGTCTTGTGGCTAAATTGGAAGTCGTGGCAGGCAGGGATCTCATGTTGCATCTTTTCATTCCTCGCATCTGTGTCTAGAGGGATAAAAGCTGGGGAAAGGGAATTGAAAGGTGGGGAGGTGATGCGAGATGGATTGTGAGCCTGAGAAAAGGGTCAGCAAAACTTTCTTCCTTGTAGGTCCAGAGTTAGAGAGAAGTCTTAGATGGAAACCAAGTTAGCCTTTTCATATGTTTCACCATTTTCGTTAGAGGCTACTAAATAGTAACATAGAAAAAAATATACATGATCTGAGATTGAAACACATTTATGTGTAGGGAGAACTAGTAAGGAAATTGCACTTGTAATAACAAGGAAATAAAGAGATAAGATCTCTAAATCTTGGAGACTACTCTGTGACAGGAAATAGGACTTACAACTAGAATCAGAAGGCCGATGGGGAGGGGAGAGGGAGGGCTTACAGGAACAAGTATAAAGGACACATGGATAAAAACTAGGGGGTGTGGAAATGGGAGGGAGGTGGGGAGGGCTGGGGCAGTGGGCTGGGATGGGAGTAAAAGACAGAAAACTGTACAAGAACAACAATTAAAATAAATTTAAAAAAAAAGAAGGCTGATGGGGAATCTCATTTGGCTCTGTGATTTGATGGAAAGTGTTTCTTTTTTTTTCATCTTGTTTCCACTTCTATAAAAATGAGGATAATAATGGAGACTTTCCAATGTTTTCATGTGGATTAAAGGAGATAAAATAAATGAAATGATGACAATAATACCCACCACTTATTGATGACCTTATACAATAGACTTTGCATTTTATATACATTAATTCCATTTCTGAAAGTGCACAGGGCCTCTGTAATCATCCCATCCATCACACAGACATCGGTTCTCTTTTGCAAACAGTCATGAGTAATTTGACTTCTCTGGGCTTTGTAATGTCACAATTCTCAGGCAAGAGATGTGCATATTGGATGGCTTTACCTTCCAGGGGCATCCAACCTGCGGCCCACGGGCTGCATGCAGCTCAGGGTGGCTATGAATGCAGCCCAACACAAAATCATAAATCTACTTAAAACATTATGAGGTTTTTGGGAGGATTACATGGCACAGTGTACTTAATGTGTGGCCCAAGACAACTCTTCTTCTTCCAGCGAGGCCCAGAGATGCCAAGAGGTTGCAGGGGTAACCTCCCACAAATCCTTCTAGCATGTGCAAGTGGCAAATATTTGGCATTTTAACCATGTGCTTCCTTAAAAATAAGGTCACTATAATTAAAACTGTGAAGGAGACAAAGATCTCTGTCATTTCTCTCGTCCCCATTGAGAAGACTATATGTAGTGTTTGTACCCCAAGGCCCTCTGTGACCAGCACAAGGACTTTAAATCTGGTGCTTAAAAACGACCTCTTATCTTCAGCTCAATCTATTAAATCGCCCAATGAAGCTGATGAAACTAATTTACCCCACTGCAAACTGTAGGTGTCTGCTGAAGTCTTTCTGGGTAGGAACTTACAATCTTAAACAATGATAGAAATGAATGCATCTATGTAGTCAAGAATTTTTAGTTTAAGACTAATATAGAGGCTGATTTACTGTGAATAAATGAATGATCAAATGATCTTCCTTTGAAATAAATACTTACCCAAGTCATGTATGTTTCAAGCCCCTCCCAACTTGGAACAAGCCCTGTCTCGGAGGTTCCGGCCCAGTTCTTCCCTGCTGGCGGCTTTGCCTCTGAGATTCACTAACGGCTTTCCCATCCATTCCCCACACTCTCCGTGTCACTGTCCTCGGCTCAGGCACATCCGAGGGCCCAGGGCAGGAAAGGCCATTGGCAGGAACTCCAAACGTTGTACCCACTGACTGTGGCTCACGGTGTTTGGTTCACCTCCAGCTCTCAGAAAGTTTCATCCCTCACCTCTTGAGTTTAAATGAATATACCTATGATCATGATTTGCCGCTAAAATAAATTATTCAAAAATGTGTAATAGACAGAGAGAGAGACTGGGGAGTTTGTGGTAAGGGGCCAGTGCTGTATCTACGGTGATGGCAGTTACCTGAATCTATACATGTGAGAAAATTTCATAATACCATACACCAAAAATTTTTTTAATTTAAAAATTTTAGAAAAAAGGCAATAAAGATGAAAAATAATTTTAAAAACAAAATTTTTGTCAACACACACACACACAAAATTTTAAAGGAGTGCATGTAAAAACTGTTAAAATCCGAATAGGGCCTGTAGTTTAGTGAATAACATTGTAGCAACGCATGTCAGTTTCATAAAGTACCACGGTTATAAAAGATGTTCCCCCTGGGAAAAGGTAGGTGAAGGGTGTGTGGGAACTCTATACTATTGTTGCAACTTCTTGTGACTCAAATTATTTTTGAATTAAAAGGTGAAAGTACATAAATCATTTATTTCTAAAGATTATCTGACTAATCTTTTCATGTTTAGGGTTTAGTTAGCAATCCTGGTGGAAACGACCTTTAAGACCCTGGTTCACTCTACCAAAGCTACTACCATTCTCCAAACAAAAAATGGAAGAATGAAACAACAAAAAATGTAGAAAAGTCTTAGTTTTCAAGCACCTTGTTGATATGCGTGTGTATATGTATATATTCCCGTGCAGAATAAAAGGTCCTGCTCTCTTTTACACATTGTCTCTCTCTAAATGCCAGATTTTGGGGGGACCTGCCGCCGCCATCCTCTTTTCTATCCGTCACAGGTAAGAGTCCGGAAGCTTCTGAAGCCTGGATGTGCACCAAGCAGATCTCGTCCGAGGTGTTTTAAAGAGTGAAGGCTGGGGAAAGGCAAAGGCTGTTAAGCTTGAAACGAACATGCACGATACTCAGGCAAGTTTAAAGGGGCTCAGACATGAACCAGAACCTGTGTCTCCAGGGAGTTTTCATAGGACAAAGGAAATGAGGTAATTTATCTCTGTACCCTTAAACAGCTTTACAACGACACTTTTTTTTACATGCTGAATCTGAAAAAAATATCGAGTTTGACCTCAGAATTATTTGATATTAGATTATGTTAAACTGAATCCTTACAGCCAGTAATTTTTAAAAGTAATATATCAATATATATGGATTTATACAAATGATGAGCAAAAGGAAAAAAGAAAAGCAAGAAAGGGAAGGAGAATGTGAAAGAAAAGACAAATTACAGAGGTTACCGCTCCAAAATTTAAGGGGGTGGGGGAGGCAGAGAAAGGCTGGTGATGGAAGACAGTCGGAAATTCCTCCGTTGAACAAGAGGTTTTGTTTTCTCACTTTTTACTGTTACTTAAGGATTGTTCATGAAACATACAACTACCTGTGAGTCTGAAAGCTCCACCCTGGCGGCTGTATTTGTTTTAACGTCTGCACAGGTGAAAGGCCAATAATCGGACTCACCATGGTTTATGCTAGGCGTTTTATTCAACAGATTTCCAGGAGTTTTAAATCTTAGTCTATCAGTTTTCTCCAGTCTCCACAGCTTCCTCTATCACATTAATAATATGATAGTGTCATCTGGAAGCTACGCTATAAGGGCTAGAAAAACGTAACCATTCCCTATGTCATTAAACATTATGCTCTATAGCATGTCTTTCTAATACGATTATTTATAGTGCCAAAGAAATGATCTGATCTTTCTAATACGATTATTTATGGCGCCAAAGAACTGAAATGATCATTCAGTTCTCTAAGTCTTTACTGCCTTTGCCTAAAGGTGTCTAGGAATAGTCATGCGTCCCTTCACAATGGGGACGTGTTCGCCTCGCTGGATTTCTTCATCGTGCAGACGTCGCAGGGCGCGCTGACGTCTGTGGATAGTGAGTGCAGCGTGGCTGGATGCTACCCGGGCCGTGCAGCGCAGCCTGTTGCTCCCAGGCTACAAGCCTGCACAGCGGTGCCTGTGCTGAGCACTGCGGGCAACTGTAACACAGTGCGAAGTATCTGTGTATCTAAACATAGGAAAGGTACAGTAAAAATATGGTATTAAAAAAATGGAGCACCTGTACAAGGCACTTACAAAGACAGAGCCCGCAGGACTGGCAGCTGATCTGGGTGAGTCAGCAGGTGAGCGGTGAGTCAGCAGGTGAGCGGTGAGTCAGTGCGCAGGCCTGGGATGTGCTGCGCACGCTGTGGACTTTATAAACACCCTACACTTAGGCTGCGCTAAATTTTAAAGCAAACATTTTTTCTTTCTTCAATAATAAATTAACCTTAGCCTACTGTAATTTTTTTGCTCTACTGTATGAACTTTGTAATTTAACTTTTCCACTCTTTTTATAAAAAACACAGCTTAAAACACGCATTGTAGAGCTGTACAAAATATCTTCTTTCTTCACATCCTTATTCTATAAGGGTTTTTTTGATCAATTTTTTTTAAGTTTTGAACTTTTTGTTAAAAACTAAGGCACGGATGCGCCGCGCATTCGCCGAGGCCTGCACGGGGTCTACATCGCTGTTTTCTCCTCCGCATATGCTGACACCGGAAGGCATCGGGGCTATGACATGCATGGAGCTGACCCCTCCTGTCATAACATCACCTTCTTCTGGAACACACCTCCTGAAGGACCTGCCTGAGATTTTTCCTGAGGAGGGAGGAGTCAGCTCTTCTCAGAAATCTGTCCACGGTGGGTTGTTTTGTGCGGCTCATCTTAGATCTGCATGCGAGCAGATGGTGCACTGCGAACATTCCGTCTGCTAAGGAGGACATCTCGGTATTGGTCCACGTCGTCCAACATTTTTAAAGAGCTCGTTGAGGTCTGCAAAAGCTTCTGCTAAACCCTTCACCGTAAATTTTTCTTGGGGATTCTTCTTTTTTATTTTTTCTGCTGCAGTTTCCTTTTTTGCTGCCTCTTCTTCAGCCACGTGTTCCTCTTCCAGTCCCAACTAGTCAGTCAATTCCTTGGGAACGACCTCCAGGAGCACCTCAAGGTCATCTTCATCCACACCCAGGTTAAAGTTGTTTATCATCTTAACCACAGTCTTTTTGAATTTTGCAACATTTGAGCTACAATGTTACAAAGGCTATGATGTCGCTAGGCCATAGAAATTTAAGCTCCATTATAATCTAAAGGGACCACCACCACATATGTGGTCCACTGTCAGCCAGCATGTTGTTATGTGGCACGTGATTGTCTGTTTCAGATTTGAGGGCTGTGTTAGCTGGGCTATATATTAGGGCTGTGTGATAAACTACTCTAACGTCGCAGCTGAAAACAATACACATTGTTATTTTACACTTTCTGTGGTTCAGGAGTCTGGGCACAGCCTATTCGGGTCTTCTGCCTAGAGTCTAACAAGGTGACAGAGGGTCAGCTAGGCTGCATTTTTACCTGGAGACTCCACGGAGGAAGAGTCTGCTTCCCTGCTCTTTCAGGTGGTTGGAGAGCTCCTTCCCTGTGCCCCGTGACTGAGCCTCTCAGTTTCTAGAGGCTGCTTACAGGTCCCAGCCACATGGAGCTCACCATGCGAGTGACACCACATCGCCTTGAGCATGCCTGCCCACACTCAGAGGGAAGGGGGCGTGCAAGGGTATTGTGGGGGGAAAGGGGCCACAGACTACACCTGACAAGCTCAGGGGAGGCCTATGTGGCAGCCTTATCAACTCAGAGACCTAAAGTAACCACAAAGGATGGTCTGAAATTAAAATGTTAACTAAAAGCAGTTTATGGAAGGTAGTTCCGTCCTGGTCTAGAATCTTCCCTGACAAAAGTCAATCTTCACCTTAATTAAGCCTATCTATTGTTTTTGCACCCACACAACATACCTTTGGAATGTCAAAGTAATTTTCTTTTCCCAAATCCCTCAAAGCGCAGGCTCCACACCAGAGGGAGACCACAAATCCCCTCATTGTTATTGTTATTGTGTTAATTGTTGACTGTTAACATCCTGTATCCATCTATGCAAAAGAAATATGCATCTGTGATACCGCTTTTTATCCAACCCCCTCCACTCCCACTTTGCTCCATCCTGCCTCCCTAATCTCTCACCCATAGAGTTCATGTAACCCACTTACGTCTTCTCTTTTGATGGTAATGGGTAAAATAAGCTGCAGGCTGCCATTTTCTGGAGCATTTTCTCAATCCATTGAGGTTTTGCTTCCCGGCGATTGTCAATTTGGCTCAAATAAACTCATAAAAATTCTTACAGGTTTGGATGTTTCTTATGTTGACAATATGAATATCAGAAAGCAGAGTTCATTGGGGTCACCTCAGGGTCTGTCTGGACAGGTGCTAAAATAAGCCTTTCATATTTCAGATATCTCTTTACATGTCACAGTAGACAACTTAAAAGGTGACGGTGATAATGTGGAATAGTGTTTTGATAGAAAAACAGTTAAAGAGAAAAAAACTTTAAAGGGACTTTAAGTGAACTTTCAGAATATAATAAATAAAATTCAAGCTTACACTTAAAAATTGCTTACATAATAATTGAAGTGTAACTGAAGAAATATGTTAGCTGCCTGATTTCTTGACTTGTTTAAGTGTTATCAATAATTTGACATGTTCAAACAGGATTCAGAAATAAGTAAAGCTAAAAAAAGTTACAGAAAATATTTGCAACACACTTAACAGAGAGAGAGATAATAACCAGAACACATAAAAACCTTCTACAAATCATTAAAAAGACTGAAGAAAAATGGGCAAAATGTGAATAAGCAATTTACAAAGAGATAAATGCTCAATTAGCCTTATAATTAAGTAAATGCATGATCAAAACAATAATAAAACATAAATGCTCACTCACACAATTGGAAAGATGAAACAAAAATGGTTTGTAATCTCAAGGGCTTTCAGGGGTGTGAGAAAATGATGGGTTCTCATACATTCAGGGCAAAGATAAGCTTCTGGAAGACAATTTAGCAAAACCAATAAAAATTTTAAAAGGATTACTATTTGATCCAGCAATTCCATTTCTGGGAAACTCTCCTAAAGGAATACTCCCACTTTTTACAAAGTAGTACACAAAAATATTTATTGTAGAATTTTATCATTGTAAAACACTGGAAATAAAAAAAAATGTGCTATAACAGAGAACTGAATTATAATAGATATGTGCTATCAAATTCTACGGAGCCAATAAAAAGAAAGAGGCCGACTTCTGTGTACGTGCCTAAAAAGGGCTCCATGGCATACTGGGTGAAAAAAACTGAAGAACGATATATAAGTTATGATCTTATGTATGTAATCCCCAGATATACGTAGATATAGATGTGCACTAACGTGTAAAACCCGTAGAAAGGGGGGTGAAGGGGAGCCCAACAGCGCTCGCCCTCCCACCCCGTGAGGGGGATGCAGGGGTAGGGAGGTCACTGGGGAGGCTGCCGGGCTTCGGTTCGTGTGAGCTGATTTGTCTGGCTCCCGTGCCTTGAGAAAGCACAGTAAGAATAGAAATAAATGAAGTGCACCTCTTTTTCTTCACCATTCTAAGTAGAAAGAAAAGCATTTCCATAATTCAAAAATATTAAATCTTTTTAAAACCAACCACCTAAGTTTGTGTCCTTCGCTGCAAACTTCTTGCTGAGTCATCTCATTTTCTGGCACGTGATAAATGTAAATGAGAGATTCACAATTAAAAGGAAAGTTCTCATATCTGTCTGTCTACCTACCTATCTAACAATTTTCTGTCCCCGCTGTTTATATTCTGCCTTTCCTACATAGTTTGTGCTGCCCTGTCTACCAGTCATCAAATTTATACTTTTCCCCCTTCAGAAGGTTTATTTTTCAAAAAGCCATAAAATAGAAAGAATGGGATGGATGAGGAATGAGAATGCAATCACAAGATTAATAGAAGACCTATGTTAAAGTACAACTTTAGAATTTCTACATCATCTGAAAAACCTGTCTTGCCTACGTTCAGCCTCTGCATATAAAAGATCAGTAGCTCTGTTTTCTTAGCGAAATGATAACAAGCCATAAGGGGGTTGACTTATAATTCTGATTTATTTTGTCACAGTGAAGAACTTCTGAATGTGACCTCACATCCCTTTTGCTGATATCGGTGTTTTTAGGCACAGTTGGTGCATTCTCCTTGCACAGTGGTACCAAGCTTGTGAGCAAAATCATTTTTTTTAGAAAGTTAATTCAACTTCTTTTACACACACACAAAAGCAACTAAAGAGCTGAAAAATTAAACCAAAAATTAAAAACATATGGCTTTGGTTCTTTCCATTTAATTGGGTAAATATGTATATAAATTATACCTAGACCTGTAGGTGCTCATTGCCCATTTTTACTTTATGATTACCTCAAGTCAGCATAGTGCCTTGTAAAAATCTACCAATGCTACAGCCATTCCATAAACTCTATGAAATAAACACATCTTTCTGGCTCAGTGAAGTTCAGAAAATCTGAGTCTTCGCTCCTATAAATGTATCATATTGCATTTACTGGCTAATAAAGCCTCCAAGAACAAGATTGACCCTCTTTTCACAACTCCATCCTTTACAAATTGACAAATGCATTTCTTTAACCTACTTTAACTTAACCCTGGCTCCCCGAGGGAAGGTACTATCCAGGTACAAGTGTCTGTCCTTCCTTCCTTTGGCCTGGGCTGGTGGAGGTGGCATCAGCAGGAGGCAGCTCAGTGCCTGACCTCCACTAGAGGTTTGGTTGGCCCCAGTTAGTGAGGTTAACAAACCAAGGTCAAAACAAGAAGACAAAAGGAGCGTGGGCTCTGACAAGGTGGAACCCAGGACCTGGTGCCAGAAGGTTAGGTCACGAGACAAGGGCGGGAATTGTTATCCAGCTGGAGGCCAACTCCCTGAAAACCAGAGATAAAAGCTGAGGACTAGGTGACATTCTTCAGACTCCAGGTAGGGATTTGTTCCTTCTTAGTTATCAAGTGCTTAGAAAAAAATAGAGCAAAGTTTCTCTGCCAGCTTCTGTGTTACGACAGTCTCAGCCATCTCACCTGAAAAGGGGTGTGGCACTCAGGTGGCCTTCTGGAAGGTGTTGCAATAAAAAGCCTTCACGAAAAGTCCACTTGGAACAAGTCACTTTGGTTTATTTTTTAAGGATATAGTTTAGAAAGAGCAGCTCCATAGGAGGAAATATACGGGGAAGAAATGCTAATAACACCTGTAGGCAGCAACTTGAATATGTCCTTGCATAAAAATGAACACTTCTTTATCAAACAAGGAAATGTTTTGTCTACGCAACTCAAAGCACCCTGAACTGGAAACAGTAGAACAATGAGTTTGTATCGGATGTAGAGGGTAAGTGGAGAAAAGTCAAGAGCGAAGAAGAGAGAAGGAATTAAGGGGCAGAGAGAGGGAAGGCTGAAGCTTTTCATCTCAGCAGGCAGGGGACCCTGCATCACCCTGCACATAGAGCTGTCCCTCCTACAACGTCAAAGACTGGAAAATCACCCTCACGTAAGACTGGGTATTTTCAGAATTCCCCGATACCTGCCATTGAGTCCATGCACTTAGTAAAATGGATAAACTAAAGCCGTTTGCTAAGTAATTCAAAGAAGTGCTTCAGTTTCAACAAACACACGCAGAGGGAATGCATGCCTTACAGGTGATTGTGAATCAAGGCATTGTGGCTAAAATAATCACTTTGTTTTCCATTTTATTCTGCTAGTTGGTTTTCACTGGAAAAAGAACAAAGGGTTTCTGAAAGTCTCAAGAGCACACCCCCGTCTGTGCTGACGTTTGGAACTGGGCAGGTGCACCCAGGCATTACTGATGGCTCCGAGCCACCTTGAACGACCTGGCTGCCCCCTCACAGGCCAAGCAGCCGAGGGGCATCATCCGAAGGCCTCAAATAAACCACTGAATTCGATCAGTGACCACTGGCCACCTCCCACCTGTTTCTTCCACGGTTCAACAATTCAAAACCTTATGGAAAGCAAGTAATTTTCTTCAAAATAATTACAGTTCTGGCTGACCCTAGATGAAGGCGGGCCCTCAGGAAATAACGTTGCGTAAGGTCCTCCATGGCCCACATTTTAATCCAGGTGAAAAGTCAAGGTGCATATTAAGTCTTTGGGGCCACCCTGGAGAATAAGAGGTCAGTGAGAAGGAGGTCTGTGGAGGTGGGGAGGGACAGGTAAGGAAGGACTGAAGGGCCACAGCTTCCAAAGAATGTTCTCGGAAAAACACACACCCCGCACGCCTGCCTCCACCCTCACTCCACTCCCTGCGGTCAAAGCGGAGGGTTTTGGTTTGTTTTTTGTTTGAATTGCTGAGTCCCACAGGGCAGGGGACTGGTACGGCCATCTCTGATTAACACACGGAGAACAAAATCCACCCTGTTTTGCAGCTGCAATGGCAGTTGGTCTTTGTTTTACAAACGTTTCTGTAGTTTTATCTTTATTTCTGATACAGTTGAGCAGCAATGATTTTTTTAAAAATAGATTTTGAACATAAGTGAAATTTTCCCAGTGGCCAATCTGTTCGCAGAGGTAATGTGCCTGCTGGAAAATTTGGCGAAATATTTGCTTATTTTCGCAACAAATCATTGGCAGAGTTGTGTCTCTGTGAGACACAGTTGTGTCTTGAATAGTAGCTAAAACTCTGTTGTGGCGATACTATTATCCAAGGAACGGTAAAAGTTTAAATTCAATTCAATGTTGCGTTGAGCTCCTACTCCGTGCTTAGCACCCACTAAGTGCTGGAAGATACAAAAGAAATGCAAGAAGCAGGTTTGGCTTATTTCAGTGTTATCAACGAGGACAGACAGAAATAAAGGGCTGTGCAAGAAGCATATAATCAAGTACCAACATGCACGGTGCCAAGGATGTGGTCTCGTTTTTCATCACTGGAGGGAAAAATACACGGAAGCTCAGCTAAGAAAAATGGCTAAGCTCTACCTTCTTTGGAAACAATATGGGACTGGAAAAAAAAAAAAAACAAAATAAAGTCAAGCAGGGCCAACCCAGGCGATCACTGGGGTGGCAAATCCTCACTACTAGGTTTGCGTCTGGGCTCCGCCTGTTATCAGTTTTGTGATCTGGGACCAGTTTGCAACCTCTTTGAGCTTCCAATTTTGAATGAGGATTAACAACGTAGTGTAATGTATGAGTTTTAAAATTTCAATGATGGGGTGTAAACATGAGATGATTTTAGTTTTGTCCAATCGCTGCTTTTAACGTTGTTTCGGAAAAGTCTACTTTTCTTACTTGAGAACGGAACCCTTAACATTCCTTATCCCCGAGATAAAGAGTACGGAGACCGGAAACGATTGCCTGTCCCGGTGTTAGACAACACTGAGATCACGCAAAAGAATGTGGCTGTTTGATCTAGAAAACAGTCATCCTGAAAGAAAAGACTCAGTTGCTTACTGATCGAGACCAACAACTTGCTCAACAAGACTCACTCCAGGACTCTAGCCTTGCTTTGCGCTTACTTAAAGCGATTGTGTCACCAGCTGCTCAGTCTCATCCAGCTCCCCCTACTGCTGCCTTGCCTTGCCCCCTCGACTTCATCAGCCCCAGCCCTAATGCCCATTCCCAACTGAGGCCATCAAGGTGGGGTTCTCCCTTATGGCAGTAGGTCTAGTAAACTTTTCTTGGCTGGACCGAAAGGTTTTTCTGTGGTCTTTTAAGATGGTAACAGTAGACACCTCTCATCAGAACCTTTGCAGCATGTTTCATAATATTCTGGCCACTCTGGGGTTAAAACACAAACCTATCTGGGCTGGCGTAGAACGTTCAGTTTGTATCTTCTTCAAAGCACCACCCGGCCTACCTCACCCCAGACCGGGGGCTCAAGGGACATGGCATTGGGAGGTAGGTAGGTTGGCCTCCTCTTCTCTTTTTTCTTATTGCTTTTTTTAATTGTTGTTCTACTACCCTTGTTACAGTTTTTCTCCCGTTGCTCTCTACCACCCTCTCCCCGCACTCCCTCAGTCAGTCCCCACCCTGTTGTCCATGTCCGTGGGTCATTCACGCATGTTCCTTGATTAGACCCTTCCCCTTCTTTCACCCCTCCCTCTCTTCTCCCCCCTCCCCTCTGGTCACTGTCAGTTGCTTCCTCGCTTCCCTGCCTCTGGTTCTATTTTGCTCATTTGTTTATTTTGTTCATTAGGTTCCACTTTCATTGGCCTCCTCTTTAAAAATGGAGGTGAGGCCGGGGAGGGGGGAGACACGTGGTTGAAGGCGACCCTACTCCCTTAGAAGACCTAACACTTTTGTAACTAGTCAGTGGTGTGGAGAGGTTCTTTCTCACTTTGCTGCTCTGGCAGGTGTGTCACCAGGATGTCCCTGTGTCACCAGGATGGTGTCCCCCGTGTGGATGGTGCCCATGGCTCCCTTGTGGCACGTCAGCACCAGGCCAGCCTCCCCACCAGTGCCCCACTCAGAGAGGCTAATCCTCCCCATCGGTTCCTGCCTCCGTAAACCCTTCTCACTGCAGTGCTGCCCTGTTCTGCGCCCTCTTATAAACCTTATGCTTCTGGCTACAGAGCCACAGGACCCACTGAGGAAAATGAGAATGAGACAGAACGTAGTGATGAGAAGTAAACGCCCTTCTACATTGTGTGGCCCAGAGACAAGAACTAGTAACCTTCTCTCTTCCCTACTGCACGCAATGCATCGCGGTGGCGATGCCACCTTTGCAAATGGAAATGGAATGTGAGAATATTGTAATGCATTTACCATGGTTAAGTATATACGAAAAGGTCCACAAACATTTGGACTTCAAAACCAAAAAACCAACTGACTTTAATTTCGTCCAACTACAAACTAATACAAATTTACCATCTAGAATTTGAAAATTCTCATCCAGACCAATAAGAAAGACAAGTTTTGATACCAGAGGGTCACTCTGTCTTGACTTTTTTGTTGCTGTTGCTTCTTAATAAATAACCTTTAATTTGGTGCCTTAAAAATGGACGCCGCATTGCTGATGTGGCCAGGCTCTGTTCGAGGTGCGAAATCGCTTGTGTGCCAATGTGAAGGGGGGATAGCGCTCGTAATAACATTTTCCAGACATGTCTTAGAGACTATTGCTATTTGGGGGAGATCCAAAAGAGCATAATGAGAAATATTTATAGCATATGAGTGTAATAAAAAATGTAATTATGAATAAACAATACATTAAAATGGTAGGACACACTTTACATTAGATCACAGGAATGAATATCAAAAATACAGGCAATATTTTTGAAAAAATAACCAGCAGTGAAAAATTTATTTATAATATAAACCAGACACTCCAAAATAATTTGTGGTTTACTTAATTCTTACCGTTCACCCTATATTCTTTTGAATAAGCTGAGGGAAGGCACCCGAGGAACTACCTCAGCTGTTTCTGATTTTGATTCTGAATTTTAGTGCAATGAAAACTCTAGTCTATGGAAACCAAGAGATAGCATGTCATTTTTAGAAATTTAGACCTTTCTCCTCTGAATGTAGACACATAATAAAAAGAAATGCATTATACAATAAATAAGCATATTTCCAAATTGTCTCATTATTTCTGGGCAAACAATAATTGCATATAAATTCTGGATAAAGGAATATCACATTGCATCTTATGTATTCTACAATATGCACTCACAGAAAATCATTACAGTAACAAAACCAGCTGCATGTAATAGAAAGCAAATGATTTACAATGTTACTATGAGAAACTACTTTATTTCATATTATCATAAAAAGAGCAGAACTGAATATTTGCATGACAAACAGAAGAATCCAGGAAATTCCAAATGCAACTCAGTTTCCTTTAATAGGTATTAATGCTGGAAGGTGATTTAAAAGCCTTCTCCTCTAGAGAATATTAGCAATTATAATTTGCAGTCATTATTAATCTAACAAGTGAAAGAAAACCATGGACAAACATAAATGGAGTACAGAAAGAAATACGCGGAGTAGTATGCGCTCCTATCACATGGCGGAGCTGACATTGAGTGATTTTGAACACTTTACTTCATTCACGCTGAGAAGTAGAATGCATTTTTGTTCCTAAAAGAAGCTCGACCCTGAAATGTGAACCACGCCATGGTTGGTCCCTGGTCCTTGATCCATGTACAGTGAATCTTCCTGATCCTTGTAGGATGGATCCCTTAGGTCCACCGGTGGTTTCTGAGTCATTTGCACCCTTTGCAGGGGAAGATGACATTCTGAGAGGTTTTTCTGGTGCCTCTCTGACGACAGGAGGCTCAGGGGGTTGCCTGAGACCTTCTTGCCCAGAGCCGCCCTGGCTGGCTATTCCACGGCTACCGTTGCCACTCGGAACCAGCATGGTGCACGGCACTTGCTCACCTTGAAGGTCCCTCCTGAGAAACAAGATGCAAATGATAACTAACTGCTTTTGGACGGCCAAATCAAGCTGGAGGCTCTGTGAAAAATTTGCCCAATTTCCATGCTCAACGAGGAGGGAAGGGAGAAGAAAGGTCTTGAGGACACTCAAAAATATCTGACAATCTTGATCTTCTCCAGTCCCCATTTTCCCCTTCTCCCTGAGCAGTGAAATCTTCGTCAAGCCCAGATCTTTCATCAGTTGCATGCTTTCAAAATTCTTTTTTAAAAAAGATTTTATTTATTTTTAGAAAGGGGAAGAGAGGGAGAGAAATATCAATGTGTGGTTACCTCTTGCACACCCCTGCACCGGGGACCTGGCGTGCAACCTAGGCATGTGCCCTGACCGGGAATGGAACTGGTGACTCTTTGGTTCAGAGGCTGGTGCTCAATCCACTGAGCCACACCAGCCAGGGCTCAAAATTCTTTATTCATTGCATAAACTTTGGCCTTTGTTACCCTTTTCCCTACTGTCTACCTTGAAATGGCAAAACTGCTGCCTGAAACCAGGAGGAAGCTCATAGAGTGCTGGGTGTACTAGCAATAAGAAACACGCAAGTTATTATCAACAGATGGTCAAACTGACAATCACATGAGCTTGTTCAGGTGTGTTTTCCCAAGAAGGCAATAGGTTTTTCATTCCACAATCAACCTAAAAATTATCTCTCTTTTTTGCCTGTTTAAATTAAATGTTGGGGAGTGACATTAGTTAATATCACTGTATGAGTTTTAAGTTTACAACTCCGTAAGACATCATCTGTACATCGTATCGTGTGCTCATCTCCCAACGTCTGTCTCTTTCCATCACATATGTCTGACCCCTCTACCCCTCTCAAACTCCTTCCCCCTCCCCTCCCCTCTGAGAAAATCACCTCTTCAGACGGCATATCCTGTCCTGCGATAGTCGATCAGCTCTGACCCATGGTATACATTTCTCTTCTTAGCTATCAAGTTCTTATTTATTCTTTACGTGTTCACTGTGTTGCAAAGTTTAATCGGATTTGACATAGTTTGAATGACAGTCAAGTAGAACTTTCTTGCTTTTAAATCTGTTCAGATCACCATTTTAAGCAATCATTGATGCTGGAGGAAAAAGTATGAATGTTAAGAGAACACATTTAATACCATAGAATGTGCTCCTATGTATAATGTGCATCTACATTTTTGGCCCAAACTTTTAGGAAAATTACCTTTCATTCACTTTTTAATTCAATTATTTATTTATATTTAGAAACAAAACCAATTATTGTATTCCAGGTTATTATTTTTGTATATGGGTATCATTGCTTTCTAGAGCTACACCTTTAATACATAAGCATAAATAAAATAATTAAAAACATATATATATGTGGAATTAGCATTACCTACGTATAACGTGTATCCTTATTTTCCCTCAAAGATTTGGGCAAAAAAGTGCACATTATACAGGCCTAAAAACCATGATAAAAATTCATATTTGTAAAACACTTCACACAATGCTTTTCCATGTATTATGTTATACTCTCCAGCAAATTTCTAGTGAACATGACTGGTAGGCTGAGGTGGTGGGGGGGTCTTGGTCTCCTGAACATTTTCCACAAGAGACAGACTGCAGAGAATCCAGTGATGTCAAAGGTGCAGAGATACATCTCAGTCCTTCCGTAGCTTGGGGACGCCAAACACTACAGTTGAGACTACCGTTGCTGTGAGTATGCTGTGAGCGGCAAAACAGATCAACTGTCTTTGGCTCGTCTCTGCACTTTCGCTAAGGCAGCATAAGGCCCAGGGATTGTGTCAAGGATGCTGTGATCATGCTTAAAGGCAATTGAAGTACAAGAGTTGTTCAAAGGAGAGGAAGGATTTGGTTTCCAGGTTTCCTGTCTCACCCCTGCGTGAGCAGTGCCCGCGGGGGGGAGTCCACCGTACAACCTTCCTTCATCCTGTGTGATGGGATGGGAAAGATACAGTGGGAGTGTTTGTGTTGGCTGTAGCTTAATCTCTTCCAAATTAAATGAAATTATGATGTTAAAAAATTAGCATGAAGTGAGCAATCAGCAAATGTTAGCTGTTATTTAATAATCTTTAAAAGAGATAACATGCTTACAGTCAGAGTGGTATACCGGAGTTACAAACCACCGATTTGTCACGGAATGTTTATGGGACCAGGTATACCAAAGGGTGTCGTATTTAAAAAAAATTTCACTACAATTCTTTTCCTAAAGGAAATCCAGTACATTAAAATATTATTTGATGCATGATCTATGCCTTAAGTTTCTCTCTTTAAAGTTTTATTTTGTGTTTATTGCTTGAGTTTCTAACTCAGCTGCTTGCAGAGATAGAAGGCTTATAATTTAGGGAATCCCTTATTATTATTCTGCAACTTCAGAAGCTGATTAATTCTTTTTTTTTTTAAGACTTTTAAATTTACTTATTTTTAGAGAGAGGGAAGGGAGGGAGAAAGAGAGGGAGAGAAACATCATTGTGTGGTTGCCTCTCACGCACCCACCACTGGGGACCTGGCCTGCAACCCAGGCATGTGCCCTGACCAGGAATCAAACCAGCAACACTTTGGTTTGCAGGCCTGTGCTCAATCCGCTGAGCCACACCAGTCAGGGCTAATTCTTTTTTTAACATTTTATTTATCTTTAGAGGGGAAGGGAAGGAGAGAGGGAGAGAAATATCAATGTATGGTTGCCTCTCATGCGTCCCTTGCTGGGAACTGGCCTGCAACCCAGGATGTACCCTGACTGGGAATTGAACCGTGATCCTTTGGTTCACAGGCCTGTGCTCAATCCACTGAGCTACACCAGGGCTGATTCATTCTTATAAAGTTGTTAACTTGATACTTTGAAAAGTCATTATTCTATTGCAAATTAAGGTTTGGAATGTTATTGAGTTATTTTATTTTAATTTTTGTTTAGGAAAAGTATCTAATCATATTGGATTTGGCATGAAACAAAAATAACTGGGGGTCTCAATTTGCTGGCTGTCACTGGCTGGCCTAGTGAGGCATCCCACGATCCTTAACTTCTTGGAAAAGAACAGCCCAGAAAGACCCTCGGATCTGAGGAACGCAGCTGCGAACAGAAGTGGGATTGCACCATCGACCCTACTGTCATGACTTCCTGTGTGCTGGCCCCCCTGCGCTTTATCTGGCCCTGCATCGAATGCTCCCAACAACTCATTTTGTAGATAAACAACCCTAAATTTTGAGAGTTGACATAATTTGCCTAAGGTCACTCGGGTACTCAGGTAGTTAGTGCCCAAGGGGTAAAACCCATCTGGGCACAGGCACTCAGTGAGAGTCCGGTGAGGGTCTCGTTCCGGGGTACTTCAGAGGAAATCCCATGTTAGAGAACACAAACCCTTCTTTCCTGGGGTGCCTACGCGCCAGGCTTCACTTGTACAAAGCCGGTCTGTTCCATGCCTTTCCAGTATCCAAGTGCCAAAAAGGAAAACAAAATCCCCTGAAATTACACAGGTGATTCAGGCAAAACTTTAACTTAGAAATTCATACAGTGCACTTCATACCCAGGACACAAGTTTTCAAAAAACTTTGTTAATTTTTCTTAAGACCTCAGGTTCCAAGAGCCCAGTTACAGGCACAAATTACACAGTTTGTAGCTTGTCCTGCAGAATAAGCCTGATAAACAACCACAGTAAAACACAGTTGTTCATTGATGGGAGTCTTTTGGGAAGACATCCTGGATAATCTGAGAGTCCAAGTTTAGAGAAGAAATTTAAATGTTGTTGTTTTACTGAGGAAGAATTTCAGTTGCTGGGTGGCATAGCTGCTTCATACTCCTTCCACTATACTACTGAACTTCCTGGAAGCGGGCATTTTTTCTAGGTCTGCATTGCCAAGACATGTCCTGTGCTTAATCTTGGCTGTGTAGATGATCAGTGATTATTGCAATAACTAGAAAATGATTATAATACAGATTCGTGACAGCCATTCCCTATATTATAACCTCTATGTGCTCTGAAGGTGATCCAATCCAGACCGTGTCAAAGATAAGCACCCAGTTCTAAGCCAAAAATATTTTCCTTATCAAGTATTCAGATGGACTAAAACATTGTTCAGGCTAGTTGAAACTGCTTGGGAGAAACAGTTTGAAATCTGACCTTGGAACAAAAAGAGTTGGATCTACCCCCTCAAAATGCCATCCTCCCCACCACAGCTGAGCTTTATATCAAACACCAATAGAACAAAAAAAACTTTAAAGTCCTTTACTTTGTTTAGCATCGATTAAATAAGTAGAAAGACAGAACACCAGGTCTCAGGTCGGGGGACCAACACCGCCACCAAACGTTTCTGCCAGCTGCGCACCGGTGTAAAGCTCTCCAAAGGATCACACGCCTTAGTTCCGGAAACGCTGCCATTCTAACCCTTTATTGTTTGTTTAAAGGATTCTCCATCTTGGATGTTAAGTGAAGATGAAAAATATTAGCAGATGTTTACAAAGTACAAGGATACATCTATGGACTCTGATAAACATTTCTTTCAGCAATGGTCAAAATCTCCCAGCCCCTGTTAAAGATCCATACAAGGAGTAATGTTCTTGAATATTTTGGAAAGACTCAGGATGACAAGGCAATTGAAATTTGGAGATAAATATGTAAGTATTCACAACATCTTTCTCTAATAACAATCATCACTGCTTTTCAGTAATTCTATACATGTATAAATTTAATGTATTATATTGAGTGGGCCAAAAATCCATTTAGTTTTTTCCATCCAATGGCTCTAGTAGTGCTTAGTTGTCTTTAACTTCATTTGAAATGATTTTGTTAGATTGTATCGTGACAGCTGTCATATCAGTGTGAATTTAAAAAGCTTATGAAAATTAATGAATTTTTAGTAACCATTTTAATATTGAAGATGGAAGATAACATACAAAATTTTTGATGATGATGCTTTCTTATTTCAAGAAAGGTAAAAATGCAACTGAAATGCAAAAAAAGATTCGTGCAGTGTATGAAGAAGATGCTGTGACTGATCAAATGTGTCAGAAATGATTTGTGAAGTTTTCTTGGTACTATTGATGTTTTGACCAAATGATACTTTGCTGTCTTATCCATTGGAAGGTGTTTAGTAGCGCCCTTGGCCTCTACCCACTAAAAGCCAAGTGGGAGGTAGCCAACATGCTCAAAATATCCAGATCAATAAAGTCATTGGGGAAAATGAAAAATGTGTCTTTTGTTTTATGGGAGAAACTAAATGGACTTTTTGGCCAACTCAATATATCATATCTAAACACATTAATGTATTTTATATTATTATATATTACATAAATGTAATATATTATATATTACATACTGTGTATATATAAAATTTATAATATCATTATATCATTTACATTATATATTATATCCATATTATATATCCATATGTACATATATATGTATGTTTATGAAGAACTTTGAGAATTCTGGGGCTGGAAGGGGCCTCAGAGGCACGAAAACACTACGACTTGTCAGGCCTACAGCTGCCTAGTTACACAGCCAGAACTAGCAACAGGCCTTCTGAGGCTCAGGCCCCTTGGTTTCCACACTACCATTCACAAGCTTCCAATAATTTCATGGTCAGTTGTCAAAAGAAGCATGATTACAAAAAAATTATCTGCACATGTGCATAGAAGATATATGTGGATATTTCCACAGCATTGTTTATGATAGTGAAAATAAACATCCTTTTGAAGGAGAGAAGAGTAAATGGGGCTCGTTCATCTGACCCAATACCATACAAAGCCTGTCCAGAAGGTATCCAGCTATATTTACTGAAGAAGGCACAAGATACAAGAAACATTGTGCACAGGACAATGACATCTCAGTCCCCTTCAAAGTAGGCACCTTGGGACCTCACATGGTTCTCCCAATCAACATCAGCTGCCCTGTCGTATTTTTCTGAATCTCATCAATGGTCTGAAATCTCTTCCCTTAAAGGTGATTTTAGTCTGGGGAAAAGCCAGAAATCACAGGGCACCAAACCTGGGCTGTAGGGGGTCTGAGTCACTTGGGTGATTTGCCGTTTTGCCAAGAAAATTTGCATGAGATGTGATGCATGAGGTGGTGCTCTGTTGCGATAAAGATGCCCATTACCAGTTGCCCATGGCTGCGGCCTTCTGAATCAACTGCATAGTTTCCCCAGAGGAAAGTTCAAGCTTAACACAAAAATGATGCCAATTTGTTGCTCTACTCATTCAGCCATTTTGAATGTGATGGCCACACAGTCCACATGCTCACTCAGTGACATCTACTACCCCCACTGACCAGTACAGTGAAGTCACCATTGTTCACACATGTGCATTCCAGTCCTCTCTCCTTGGCTGCCGGGTGACATCGATGTTGCGCAAACCATTCCCATTATGTTAATGATGACTGTACTTTTTCTGGACAGACCTTGCATAACAATTAAAGTAAATCAATTCATATTCTGTGCATTAACACACATTGATTTGGTTGAGAAAATGAAAATTGCACATCATAGTATGATACCATAAAAAAGAAATTAAAAGACATCTACAGAAAACATTCTTACATGCAAAAATGTGTTCTGCTCCATAAATTCTTACCCTCCTTGACATCATTTCATAGTCTGAAAAAGCTACAAATGATATCAGTAGAAGTTATAGTTATTACTGCAAGTGGAAAGTTCAAGACTTTTCAAAACCAATTGCACTTACATGTAACTTCTTCCTAATCGAGCTGTTAGTGTCAATTTCCTCATGCAGGGCCTATTAACAAGAGATATATTTACTTCCTTGTTGTGATGATCTTCGGGAGGAAGAGCTCTCAGGATGTCTGAAGGACTTTTTTCTTCCCAATTAGAGGACCCTTCATTAATAAATCACATAAAAAAGGAATCTGCTTTAGTATATTGACCACATTCAGTTAGGCAATTATAATGCAATTTGCTTCTCTGTGTTGTGGATGTACTACTTAGGGTTGTTAAACGTTAGTGAATGCTTTAGTGGTTCCTATTAGAGACTCTCATTTTACAGATGAAGAAACAGAGATCCAAAGCAGGAAAGTTACCTCCCTAAAGATACGTAGCTAGTACCAGGCAGAATTGGGATTAAGTCCCGGGCTGCTGACTCGGGCTCTCTGCAGGGCTGTACAGCACGGTGCTCATGCATTGCAACAAACTGCACCCACAGACGACCCACGAGACAGATTAATCAGGCCAGTGACAAAAACAATATGATCATCTACCCCCACCCCAAAGACTAGCTTATTGCAATTATAATTTCAAATCAATTTGCCAAATGCTTCAACTTTTTAATGGTTATGTGGACATTATGTGCATATCTCTCACATAAGTCTAGAGTTTTTCCATATGTATATCTGTATAAATTTTATATATGTTTGAGTTGTATATATATATATATATATATTTGAAGTGAATGTGTGTGTATCTGAAGTTCGAAGATTGTAATGATACTTTGGGAAAGCTTCATGTTGTCTTGGTGTCTTTTAACCTCCAACTGGAAAATATCATACATGGTAGTGTTAACACTCTTGACCTCGTGGGTTATTTAAACCCTAAGAGCTTCATCATGGTCCTACAACACGTTTCCAAGTGATGAGTTCAGAGATGCTGATGCCCAAAGGAAAAAAATTCTCATGCAGTGCTTGGAAGAAATAGGTCTCCTTACGAGACTTTGCTGGAAGGTGCAAGCACTATACAAATACTTTTGTCTGTGAAATCCTCCACCGTTGGAGAACAGAGATCCTTTTTACCTTCTGCTCGCATTGTTCTTGTTTATTGCATCAGACATTGTAACTATTTAAAATGAGAAATTCCACCATTTTTTTCTCCTTTAAGATGTATTTTTTCCTCAATCCCTTGAATTTAGAATTATAGCAAACATTTCTGGACGTATCATTAGTCACAGCATAATAATAAAAAAGTGACTGTCTTCAGTTCTGGTTATGTTGTCCTTATGTACGCAGACCTTCTTCCTTGTTAAAATAATTGTCTGTGTGTATCTTAAAATTAGTAGTAAGAAGAAGTTTCAAAACTGTATGACAATAAACGTTTTTGCGGAACCACTTACATCCCAGGTCTCATGTAATTGCCATTATTTTTCACTGTGCGCCAGTGATATACATGACTCAGCTGGCCTGTCTTTAACTCTCTCAATACAAATAATCAAAAAATAAAAAAACACTTTCTTATAGGAAACCACTTCACTTTCATAATGCCATCCCGGATTCTGTTTCGTCCATTTTTCTTTGTATGTTTGTTTGCTTCTCCAGGGCAAAAGTATACTATTTTCTTTTGCCGGCTTACAAACATTAAGTCATAACTCCTGATCTTGCCGGACAGTAAAATTAAATAATTTTGGTTCTACCAGGTCTTAGGAAAGCTCAAAAGAAATTTAAGTGTTACAGGAATAGATGTTAGTGATTCCAGTTTTCAGCTCTTGCCTTTAGAGTACCCCCTAAATTGTGCTGGAGTACATTGTTGTATTGCCGTGAGCTCCCTCTGCCAACTTCCGCCCTAGAGATGGCTATATTTCAGGGATGAGTGAAATGATACTTGTAAACAAGTTTATCATTATTAATAAAACTTCCCAAACAATTTGAGCTCTTTAGAAACACACATCCACTATTATAATTGCCTATTTTTTTTAAGTTACAACCAATTGAGTCATGAAGATCTGTAAAATGCAATTTATAAAAATTCTCAAGTGAATTTTGGTTTTGTAACTTTCAGGTATCAAGTAATTTCTCTCTGAGGATTTTGGTTGAAATTCCACCATTGACTATTCCAATTCACTCTCTAAAAATTAAAAATTCCTAAAGAATATTTTTCTTTGGGAAACTTAAAGTTGACAACTGCTCACTCTGGGATCCAGATGCTATATTTACAGTATGATGATTTTTTTTTTGTTTTCTGTACATGACCTTTATACACATTGTCTCTTAGAGATGAAAATTTCTGCCTCCTATTATACATTTTAGAGTAGATTTTCATTAGAATGGCTTAAAATCAGGTCTTTTCATTCTACACCATGTCTAGCTGTTATTCTAGATATCACCTCCAGTTTGGTTTCCTGAAGGTCTTAGTGGTAAATCCATATTTTTGGAGTGCCTATTTCATGTAGAGCTCACACCAGCCACTGTGTAAGTAGCACTGAAAAAGTATCCATTTCTGACAGATGAAAGGAAATCTGTAGATACCAGCAAGTGTCAGTGGTCCCTGAAAAAATGTGGTGGGATCTGGGTGGTCTTTGAGGTCTGCGGGTCATCCTTTCAAGTCAGGGAAGCATCTTCCTTCCATAAGATTTAAATAATGTGTAATGTTATCCCCCCGCCCCAAGGTTTGAAACCCTATGATTGCTTTTCTGTTACAAATACAGGGTGGGGCAAAAGTAGGTTACAGTTGTGAGTACACAAAACACACAGTTTATTCTTATATCATTATTTATGAATTATTGTATTATTTTCCATACAAACAACTGTAAACCTACTTTTGCCCGGCCCTGAATACTGGGCCCTCACACACCTCCATGCAATATACAAGTGCATTTCATGAAAAGACCCTTGGGTTTTAGAAGTTTAAGTGCTGTGGCTAGTAACCTGGAAACATGAGGACACTAAAAAACCATGGAAAACAACCTCTCCCTCAAATAGAAAAGTTTAAATCATGCCTGAAAATAATAAACATGGTATATTACACATCTATGGCCATTTTAAGTTGGAAAAGTATATGTACATCCATCGTATTGTTTTATTCTCAAAATTAGTAATAAAAAGGAAGAAAAAGCATTAAGTCATTCAACACATGGAGCGCCCACTGCATGCTAGGCACTGGGAAATGATGGTCCATGATACATAAGGCAGGCCAAAGAACTGAGACTTCCTTTGGGAAAATAAGACATGGATGGAAATAAAAACAATAAAGGTAGTATTAAAAAGTCTCTCGTAAGTGAGAAATAGATGGGGCAAAGAGAGCTTTAGAATTACGTGCCATACTATGCTAGGAAATGTACGTTATTTCAGAATACTTCTCCAAACTCTGTAGTAGCTATTTTATCAACAATTTATGGACAAGGGAATGGAATCTCCCAGATTCTAAATTCCTTGCCTCAGGATACTAAGTGCCTATCACGAGCTCTGTACTGAATTTCTGGCAGAGCCAAGACATCAAGCGAGGCTCCTGACTTACCAGCTATTACCATATTCCTCCCAGTAGATCAGGCAAGTGCGGAAAAAGGGCAATGTCAACATATCCCCATTTTCTTCTCCTAACAAAGCCCCTTTCGTTTCAACAGCACCGGGGTGCATCAGGTGTTGCCCTCAGGACCAGCTAAGGCAACTGTCTGTGCCTTTAGTGAAGGAGGCTGTTTGCTTTTCTCAGCTGATGGTTTATGACCAGGAAGGTCTCTGGGCTTGGCTTCCGAAGTTGGATAGTCTACCGGACCGCAAGTGTCCCAAAAGGTCCTTTTGACATTGAGTCCATAGAGTCGCGATGGAGTCTTAGACAAGGGTTTTTCCTACCCTTGAAGCAACTGAGGCTCAGGGGTCGGAAACAGGTCCTGTGCCTAGAGCCTTCAGCGACCTTTATTCATACCTGTGTTTTGGAATCTTACCTGCTTCCCTCTCTCCCTTTTCTTGGGGGAGGAGGAGTAGGGGGTACCATTTTAGTCAATTAACAGCCTCCCCCCCTTTTTTTTCAAAAGAAGAGGGGATAAGGGGTTGAGAAAACTGTGTTTTGGGGCAATGAAGGGGAGGGATGCATGCCATTACTATTTATCGAACGCCTGCTCTATGGCAGGCACAGGGCATCTAGGACATAGCAAAGACAGCTTCCAAAGACTGAAATCGGGCCTCTCTCTACAACGGGCAGGCCCCAGGGCTTGACTGCCCCCTCTAAGGAGCGGTCCCCCGCTGGCCACTCTAGACACCCACGTCCCCGGAGCCCACCGCTGCGCCACGCAGGAGCCGCGGGAGCACACCCAACCCGAGCATCTAACCTTGGAAAAGAGCTCGTCGCGCGCCCTCGGTCGCCACGGCAACCGGGGCGGTGCTGACCTCTGACCCGGCGGCCCCGCCCGGCCCCGCCCCGTTGCGTTCCCGAAATCAACATGGAGATAGACAACCCGGAAGTGCCGCTGCGGCTGCCGCCGGCGCCGCCGCCGCTGCCGCCACCTGCGGGGTGCTAGGATCACAGGGCCCCGACAAGCCGAGCCAGGTGTCCGCCGCCCTGCAGCCCGTGGCCTGCCGGCGCCGAGGCGGCCGCCTCCCCCTACCCCAGGTCCCACTCCACCCCCGCGACCCTGCCCCGCCCGGAGGAGGAGCGGAGGCGAGTGGGAGGTGGAGGGAGAGGTTTGCGAGAGGGAGCGAGGCCGCGCGAGCCGCCGGCGGTTCGTATTACCGGGGTCGGGAGGAGGGGCTGGGCCGGCGGGCTAGCGCAGGGCGGGCGGGAGGCGCGGAGGAGGCGAGGGCAACCCGATTCGAGGAGGCGGGCGAGAGGTCGGGGGCTGCGAATTAGGCGGACGAGCTCTAGTCTGCAGGGCAAGGGGCGCCCTGCCACTCTGCAGCCCTCCGCCTGGGTCCTGGCGGCCAGGCCTCGCCTTCCCGCAGGCCCGGAGCCGCCCTCCGCCTCCGCGGACTTGTCCCTGGGGCCGGGGGACCGTGAAGGTGCGGGGGCCGGGACGGCGCGGCCAGGTGATGGTGGGTCCCTGTGCTTTTGAAGAAAGGGGACCCCCAGAGCAGCCGTGTCCCCGAGCTGCCCCCGTGAGGCCCTTGGACATCAGCCCTAGGCAAGTTGGGCTGCTGTGAGATTGCCCGTCTCCGTTAAGTGTCCTTAGGATGCAGTGATTGGGGACCAGGCTCTCCCTCCGGGAGGGGCACTGCCTGAGCTGGGGACCTGGGTGCCGAGAGGGACAGAATGATGCTGTCCGAGCAAGCCCAAAAGTGGTTTCCAACCCACGTGCAGGTCACAGTGCTCCAAGCCAAAGGTCTTAAGCCAAAAGGCAAAAGTGGCACCAATGACACATACACTATAATTCAGCTGGGCAAGGAAAAGTACTCCACCTCGGTAGCTGAGAAAACCCTTGAGCCAGTCTGGAAGGAAGAGGCCTCCTTTGAGCTACCCGGCTTGCTAATGCAGGGCAATCCAGAGAAGTACATTCTTTTCCTCATAGTTATGCACAGGTCCCTGGTGGGGCTGGATAAGTTTTTAGGGCAGGTGGCAATCAATCTCAATGACATCTTTGAGGACAAACAAAGAAGGAAAACAGAGTAAGTTATGTAATTTATTTTTAATTTGGGGAAGATTAACTATATCTTATTTGTGGATTTTCTGTTCTTGGAAATTATGTGTATACCTGGGGCATTGGTGTTCGGACTGAAATATGACCCAGTTTTAAGCACCATATTTGCATGACTTTGAAGTAAAAATAGCCCTCGTTAAGAAACATTTTTAAAATGGAGTCTTGAATGGTCCCTTACTCTCATTTGTTTGAGGTGTTCATCTTAAAGAATGGAATGTTTTGCACTGGGTTTTAAGTAAATTAACATTGTTTTGTTACTTATTACAAGACTGGAGTATAGGGTTGACCAGCTAAAGCAAGGAGTGTAAGTTGTCTTTAAACATAACAGTTTTCCAGGAAATGGACTAGCAGAAAACTAAATCTGCCAATATAATGCCCTATATATGTTGAACTCTGAAGCTGTTAAAAGATGAACTACCAGATTTAGAACTCATTATGTCATTTCAACATTGCAAACACAGTGGCCTTTATTTGAGTGCAGCCATTTTTCAGGGTAAGGACGTCCTGATGGAGTGTAAAGATGTTTAAAGGAAAAGAAAGTGTGATAAGTGTGTATAAACATCCTCAACCTTGAACACACTAACGTTTTCCTTCGAATGTACAATGCATGGGAGCTGGCATATTACTTCGGAATTAGCTCTGCAAAGCCCATGTGTTTAGATCATATTAAAAGCTGTCAGATTTAGACAGTGATTAAATTCTTGTGATGAAATGTTGTAATGACATCTTCAGTGAAAACATGGCTTTTGAAATACTACTTTTTAGCTTAAGAGAGATGTATTCTAATTTTGAAAACTCATATAATTTAACACTGGGATGTTACATTGAAAAATAGAATGTTTTCAGAGATAGGTGTACTTATCTCTTCCTTAAACATAATTTTTCTGGTCTGAGAGAACATTATTAATGAAAGAAAAATATAGGTTGAATTTATAAGAGGAATTGAAATTTCCAGAATAGCTTTGTTGCTTGTTTCATTCATAACTGAAATTTATTTACCCTTTGAGAAACTTTTATAATGATAACGTTCTTGACATTTATGTTAATTTCTTATATTTTCAAACGACCACCTCTTGTTTTTTTCTATGTGTGTCTTTCTGCAAGCTTCTCTTGACTAGCGTTTTAGTTTTCATTTAAAAAAAAAGTTTTCCATCAGATCTTTACTGAAGATTTAATGTGTAGGGTAAAAGGGTAGGGAGATAAGAAATACTAGGAATGCAAGACAAACAATGGTAAATATTTAGACTAGTTAAGGAGGTGAAAATACTGTGAGAAAAAGGAACAAAAAGGGTTCTAAAAAGTGTAGGTTGAATATATATCAGTGATTTTAATGAAATTGCTTGAGATCTACAAAGTGGTATTCAGTTTCCTCTGAGGAGTTCAGCAGACTTAAATTGAAAGTGGATAATTATCAAATAATTTGTTTCACATCACCAGTTTCGGGTGCCACTTAATACATGATGTTCCAAGTGTTCTGAACGTAAACTTTCAAGTACATGGTAACTTCAGCCTTCATGCCGCACTAGCAGCACCCTCAGTGGTGAGCAGTGGGGCGTTCCGGGCCCTCTCTGAAATGGAAATTTTCCTCAGGAAAGTAGGCCCAACTGTGAACCCAGAGAGTCTGAGGACCAAGTAAGCTTTTCAGGTTTCTTCTTGTTTGGCTCCTGACTGTTGTCAACATCACAGTTGTAATACATTTACCTGTGAACAGTAATACTGTGGACTCCCTATAGAAATCTCTCCTGGCTACTCTATGCAGTCGGTTAGAACTTTTTGGGGGCAAATGCTTGAAAAAGTTATCAACAGCCCTTGCTTTCAAAATGATTTTCGTGTTATTAAATGCCTCATGTTTTCTTTCTTTGTGGATAAATGGGGACCACATAGTTGACGAGGTATCTTTATTGGTAATATTTCTAGTTTTTTAATATATTTCATAGTTTCCTTTTGCGGCACAGCTGTACATGTGGCACAGTGAGAGACAGACTTGAGCCACTGGTGTATTGCAACAGAGATATTTAATATTCTGCACGTTGCTGAACCTTGTCAGCATATTCCCAAGTGCTTTGGAGAAAAGCTGTATGAATGGTGAAGGTTACCAGCTGAGCTGGAAGTCCCATGAAACTGCTGGGTGTGACACTTTTTATTCTTGACACCGAAGACAGGTATTTACAGCTTGTCTTCCAGTTGTGTCATGATAGGCAAAGAAATGTGACAGCTAAAACTATTATTTAACTTATTTTTATACCTGTAAATTAAATAACTTTTTTTTCTTTTAAGAAGCGGGGGAAGGGGCCTGAACCAGCACACTGTGCATGGAGCACAGAAAGGGAACTTCTGTATCTCCCACTTTAATGGGTGTCTGGGTTGGTTCTGGCATGAGATTTAAGGAAATAATACAATGTTTAATAATAGAGTGGTAAAATTGTTCATGCTGTTATGTAATGTCTATTGATGCTTTTTTTTTTTTTTTTTACAACAGAAGTGGGTGATGTTGATTTTTTTTTTTTAAATGCTCATGAAAAGTAATAACAATCAGAGTCCCCAGAGTTAGGTATGACTCAAGCACATGCTGATTTTAGGACTTTTGTGTGCGTCTCTGCGGTGCACCTGCGTCCTGGCCTCTGGCACCCTTACTGCCAATCTTGTCCTGTTTCTGACCACACAGCACCAATTGCTTGGGAATAGTTCCCACATGTGTGGTGGTTTTTGAACATGGACCTGTGCCCACTAAAAATTGAACAGAGGCCATATACAGTTTAAATCCAGCACTCAAGAGGTGAAAAAAAATCAGCATTAATCCACTAAGCCCTGATTGCTACGTCTTCATTTTATCTTTTTGAAGCCTGGGAAAACAAGTTTTATCTCTAGGATGATTTTTGAAGGTCTCATTAAGACTTCCCTGTTATATCACTTTCAAAACAAGACAGCTAAGCTATTTGTCATGCCTGTATTTTAAATTAGTATATTTAAAGTTCTTTGCAGGTTTCTTTTTTTTGGGGGGGGGCATGGGAGGAGGATGGTAAAATACTGTATTTACAGTTTGTATTTAAGCACTGATGTGCTTTATTCTGTAAAGCTCATCTAAGTCTTTAGTGTTCCCTGCCAAAAACAAAAGGATGCACAACACACCCACATACACCCACAGTGCATTACAGCTTGGTTGTTTTAAGGATACAGTTCTAGAAATAATTCAGTTAACTTTTATTTAGCGCAAGGCAAACTATCCTCATGGAGCTTCCATTCTAGCAGTGGAAACCTGCATCGCCGCCTTCTTTGGCTGCCTTGTCTCCTGATTGAGTCAGTGGTGTCCTGTGGTAGATGAGCAGCTACGCATTTAATATTATTAACATATTTGGCTGATCACATATGAAAGGACTTCTGTTTTCATGCAGATGTTATCCATCAACTTTGGATATTTTTCCTATTGACTTTAACCCGACATTGGATGTTACTTATATTATCTGTGCCCCATTTTCCTCATCTCTGACATAAGAATGTTAAAGTAGATGATGTATTTGGCCTTATTTGTAAAATTGTGTGAATTTTGATTACCTTCATCCCCTTCCATTTATTGGGTTATTGGGTTTTTTTCCCTCCATGATTTGCTTTGATTTGTTGTACACATAGAAATCCTACAGGCTTGGGTTTTATTTGTTTGTTTTGTTTTGTTTTTTTGTTTTGGGTACAAAGTGTATTCATCCATTTTCTGTAAAGCCTGAGATGTCACAGAATATTCTGAAGTACCACTCATCAGAAGTGCTGCTCGCCCATTGGAAATGGCTCTGTTGTCCAAAACTAAGTTTATAACTGGGTACATAACCTTGTTTCGTTTCCAGACTGTTCGAGTGCTCAAGGTTGTGTTTCTGTTCCACAGAGTTTATCGCTGTCTGTCTAGTCTCTGCGTCTGCAGATTTCACCATTTGCTGCGGATAAAGGATTTTCTCGGTTTAGAGTAAATCAAGTTAATGCTTTCCATTCTAAAATATTCTCTTTTTTTAAAAAAAGTTGCTTGTTTTGATGCAGCTAGATCTTACTTGGTGGAATTGCTCCAAATTAATCAAGAAAATACTTCTTTAGAGTGTTACTTGCTAAGATGCAGCTGATGTATGTATTGTTACATGCCTGTTTTTTCTCCTGCCTGGAAAGACCTGTGAACCAGTCTTCCACGTGATATATAGTAAATGTGCCTTCTTCTGGCATATCCTGTTGGTAACAGTGAGGGAAAGAACTAATATAAAATTTGATCTGAGTTCCTTTGTAGCTAAGAAAATTTGCTACACTTGATTAGAGCTATATTTAAATAATAACTCATCTGCAGGAATGGATATTATGCTTCATTGTTAAGTAATGGGAAAACATTGTAGAAACTGGCTTCTAGGCTTGATTTTGCAGGGTGGTTTTTGTTTTTTGGGTTTTCTTGTTCTTTTTTCGGCTCTTTGCCCTCTAGAAAGACCTCTTGTAACACTGACAACTGGGGACTTTCTCATGGATGAAAACACTGTGAACAAAAGCAAAATAAACTCTGTTTCTTATACATCATTTCACATGGGCAGTGTCATACAGCAAAGTGGCTAAGATCGTGAGGTTTGGCTCCTATTAAAATAATTTCTATTCAGTATTGTCACAGTGGCAAGAATAAATGAAACAAAGGTTGTAACAGGAAGCATTTACACCTTTTTTCTTTGAAAACTCCGTAAGATTTATTACTCTTTGTCACTTCCTGCATTTTATTCACTTTGCACTTTTTATTCAGGAAAAGGCTTTGACCCATTTTATATTAATCTAAGTTACATGCAATTTTTATAGTTAGTAAACTATATGGGATGGTCTCCATTATTAACAAAACTCTTTTAATAGTTTTTACAGAAGAAACTTTTGGATGCAGCTAAATATTTATTACTTTATTAAAAATATAGACATTTATCATTTCATAGTGCCCCGTAATAGTTTGTATTGATGAATTCTTTTGGAATCTGTACTTTAGTATCGTTTAACTTTAAAAAACCTTTTTAGGCAATTAGCAACATTTATCCTAGATGGAAACATAATAAATAGCCCTCATTGGTAAGGATTTTTGATGTGAATGATTTGCAAATCATGAAAGAAAACATTACCTGAAAACCTTTTCAAACATACTACAAACCCATATCCTTAGTATCTGTCCCGTCCCAGAGACAGTGGTAAGTTTTTAAAAATTGAGCAGTGAGTAAAAGCAGAAGTACTCTGGCTGGCACATTCTCATCTGGTGCGTAGATTGCCCGAGAGCTTCACCGAAGAAGCTATTTGTATATAGCAGAGCTTGATGTCCTCTCTCCATCATGTGTTACAACCCAGTTTTTCCTTCTCTTTAAGGTGGTTTAGATTAGAATCTAAACAAGGAAAAAGAGCCAAAAACAGGGGTGAGATAAAGGTCAATATTCAATTCATGAGGAACAACATGACAGCAAGTATGTTTGACTTATCGATGAAGGACAAGACCAGGTCTCCCTTTGCGAAACTGAAAGATAAGGTGAAAGGGAGAAAAAACGATGGGACATTTTCTGATACGTCTTCTGCAATCATTCCGAGTTCTCACTTGACTGATGCCAATTCTGAATTTTCAAGCGGTGAGATACAGATGAAATCCAAACCAAAAAGGCCTTTCCTTTTGGGTCCTCAGCGACTCTCTTCAGCACATTCAATGTCTGATTTAACCGGGACCCACGTATGTTGTGAGAAGCTGAAGTCTGGCCCCATTGGTCAAACGCATCTTCTCGGCCGCCAGGTAGATTCCTTCGGAGCGGTTCCAGAAAGTGGTAAGTGACGCATTTTCTTCTACTTGTATCCTCAGTGGCCCGAAATACCCTTTATAATTTTTAAAGTTCAACTTCCAAAATTAGAAAATAAAAATTACATTTTTTTAATAGTATTTTCTAAATTGAGTAATCCAATATTATTGAGTCCCTACTCTCCTCAAAATTATTAGGAGTACTAAAGGCAGGGCCTGTCCGCATTCAGTATTGTATTTATATTATTAGATGATAACAAAAATGAGTCTCAGTCACTTCTCATGGCCTGGCTTCATTTTTTTTTTTTTTCCCTGCTGTTGCTTCCATCTGGAAAGCTGAAGCATAAATGAATATTTCATTTAATCAGAAAGTTTCTGGGAAAAGACCCACGTTCAGAAGTATTGTAAGAAAGTCAGTGTGATGCTAATGACGAAAAAAAAAGTCTTTGGGAATTTATAGCACTGGCGTGCCAAGCAGAACCTCCAGTTCTGACATCAGAGTTTGTTTACGTGCTCGTTTCTAGCAGCATACTAATTATTATTAGCCTAATACTTCAGAGTGCGATCCCTTAGCATTTTTGGATTGTTTTCTTTGATTATTTTAGAGGTTAAATCTTTAAGCAGCTAATTGCTCTTGTTCTAAAAGCAGCAGTGTGCACGCAGAATGTGCCAGCTCGTGTGATGTGATGTGTCGCTGATTATGTACTGACTGCAAAATTGTTTGCAGGAAGTCTCAAGTCTCCACACAGAAGAACGTTAAGCTTTGATACTTCTAAAGTGAGCCAGCCCGACAGCAGCGTGGGTGAAGGCGAGTCGTCTTTCGGGAGACAAAGTGACCCATTTACCAATGTGACTGCCTCATTACCCCAAAAGTTTGCAACACTGCCAAGGAAGAAAAACCCATTTGAAGAAAGTAGCGAATCCTGGGACAGCAACGTGACTTTATTTTCAAAATCCATTGAAGTAAGAAAAGAAAATAAAAGAGAGAAAAGGGAGAAAGTCAGCCTGTTTGAAAGGGTGACGGGAAAAAAGGATAGCAGGAGATCTGATAAACTCAACAATGGGGCAGCCAGTAGCCCTTGTGACTTGAAATCACCTAATGCATTTAGCGAAAATCGGCAGGACTATTTTGATTATGAGTCAACTAATCCGTTTACAACAAAATTCAGGGCCTCCCATATAATGCCATCTTCAAGGTAAGCTTACCATGGGGAAAGCTATGCTATTTTGAAAAATATTGTACTTGAAAGCATCAAATACCCCTTTTAAAAATACTCGAATATTCTAGTTTTTTATTGAAAAAAATTCCTATTTTTATAGTTAATTATGGAGTCAGACAGTGTTGCATACGTCTTTGGGTTTGAACTTTCTGTCTTAGAAGGACGACAGAGTCCTCATCCCTGCCCTAGTCTGTAGGGTTCGGCGGAAGCAACGCCTATTGAGTGTGTTTGGGAGGGTAATGATGAGGGTGTGATAATTTATGGTTTTAATTTGAACATTTCGCCTAAAATGCCATAGGGTGTGCTTGAGTGGGATACTGTTATGTTACAGAACTTGTGATTTTGTAATAAAAGATTTTTTTGTAATAAAAAAGGCGTTACCTGTGCCGGACCCTGTGTTTGTACTTAGGTGAGCCAGAAACTCACTGAAAGTAATGGGGAGAAGGGCTTTTGAGGAGACGTGGCGAGACAATCCCCAGGGGCTGTTCGGTGAAACCAGAAATTGGGGAGATGTGTTGTATTTCCATGTGGTGCTTCCCAGGAGTTAGTTTGCAAGCTGTCTGGAGAGGATTAATGGACCCATAGCAGCCCGTGGGCTGTGCTTTAGGAAATACTGGCTTAGGTATTAATGGTTTTCATCACAGATGTTAACTGTCCTTATCAAATGGCAATGTAGAGCTAATTTTATTTGTGAATGTTTATTGGAACTCAGGGACCTTTGTGGGTACTATAAATACATCAAAGAATATCTATATATAATGATTTATAGTCATAGACATAATCACTATTATGATAAAGGTTTTCAGAATCTTAGTTCTCAGTTATGTGTATGACAGTACTTTTCTTATTCCTTAGTACAAGTTGGAACTATATGCCTATAAGATGATGGATTTTGCAGAAGTGAACAATGGAATAGCCAATTAAGGAAACCTCAGACAAAGAAAAAGATGAATTTGTTGCAGCCTTAAGCAGTTACCAAGGAAGTGCATGGTGCAGTGTTTGCCGTGGGGCACGGAAGGTTTTTCTCGAGGCGTAGTACGTACGGACTGACTGGTGGGAATCCTGGCGTCGCAGCTGTGTGACCTCTGTCAGTCTCGGCATCTCCACCTCTGAAGCAGGGAAAATAGTTCCTGCTCGGTGGGACTGGGTGACGATAGGCGGTAAGTTAAGTACAGGGTACAAAGCCAGGCCCCAAACAGGGAACCCAAATGGCAGCTGCCCTTCCGTTTTACGTGTGTCACGGCACGTTGTGTTTAAAGACCGAGTTTTGTCTTGTCCCGCTGAAAACACCGAACTCAGCGTTAACAGCCGCCCTTTAGGCTGCGCTCTCCCACTTCGCTGGTGACCTAAGGGCACCTTAAAACTGGCACTTAAACCTTCCAGAGGGGAAGTGTTTCTTTGGTCTTCCCTTAGCGGTGAATGGTATTTGCTGTGGCTTTAGAAAGTATCGGTCAGTTTTCCGTGCAGACTGTGCTCCAAAGAAGTACCGTACATTTTTATCTTGTGGCACTAATATTTTATTAAGGAGTCCATAGTTTTGATACGCTATTCTGAAATATTTTATTTTGGGGTTTTATATAGTGTATTTTACATGTTGCATTAATTCCTAAATTACAGGCGTAGAAAGTAGGAATCCATTTGCTTTTTTCTCCTCCTTCATTGAACTTCTTTTGAAGGAGACTATTGAAAACAACCGTCAAGGAGAACTCAGAGATTGGGTAATTTATATTATTTTAGAGTCAAAGAAAATGGAGAATGGTAGGAAAATAATGTTTTTAAATGATGACAGCATGTAGAAAAACAGATACCCTCAAACCTGTAATTGCCCTGTCCTGGGCTGTTTGCATGGACTTCCACGGGTTTTAAAAGTGGGCATGACATTCTGTGAGCTTTAGGCTTTGTTTTGGGTTATTTCAATATTGATGCATTTTCTATCAAAATTAGAGCTGCTTTATGTTATATGTATAAAATGATAGCGAGCATATAAAAAAACAATAGATTTTTAAATCTCAAGACTCTCTTTTTTAATATTCTTTCATCTTCATATTCTGTGAGATGCCAGAAATGACATGGACAGAAACATGTGTAGATTCTTGGAGGCGACTCTTTCTTACTGCGTCATAAACCACCTTTGTGGTGAATTTAAAGCATCTGCAGTAAAGTAGCTCTAATGAATAAGACTGACTGCGAACAGATCTAGGAAGAGAGAGTGCAGCTCCGTCCCGAGTGGGATCTGGGACGGGGCGTGGAGGCAGCTTCATCTTCAGGTAACAGCAGCCCCTGTTTACGCTCCCAGTACCGCCCCTCCATTGGATGGGACGTTTAGAGCTCTCGCACTCAGCGTCCGGCCCGAACGCACTTTTGAGGTTGTGGGCTCGCATCACGAGGACATGTGCTGGGGATTATTTTTTTCCAGTAGTGCTTAATAGACCTCTCCAGAGTTTCCTGGACTCTTGTGACCGGAGTTGGTGAGGATGCTGAACAGAGTGGAGGGTGAGGCATGAAGCTGTGGAACTGGGTTCCGTTCTTGCGAGTCAGCCGGCCCGCCGGGCACCGCCAGTGCCCTGGAACCGTTATTACCGTCACGTGAGTGGTGCGTACAGTCACAGCAGAGGTTCCTTCACACCAGAACAATCTGAAGTGCTGAGGAACACTTTCCTAGACGTTGGAGGTTTTATTCCTTAGTGTCAGTAAAGTCCACCTGAAGAAATCTCCCTGTAAATCACAGGAGCACTGCCTGTTGCTCCTGGTCCTGGAATGGACCCCACGGTCTTGCATAGAAGTGACAAAGGACGCGAGTTAGGGTTTTCATGGGGTGACTTCAACAGAGAGCGGGGCTCTTTGAAATACTTTTCCCAAAGTTGCTACTTCTCAGTCTCTGTCGTCTTCCAGGCCCCTCTTTGAACCCTCCCCTTGTTCTCTGGGGGCGGTGGCTGATCCTGTGCTGCAGGTCTTTCTTACCCGGCTTACTTTCCATGGCACCCCATTATTCACTGGGAGCCCCATCACTCTCCCCCCTCCCACCACCACGATCAGCTTGAGGGGTAGCGCCTGCACTTCATTCATCTTTCTGCCCTTAATCTCCAGCATGATGCTTGGTAGGTGGTAGGTGTTGGAGAAACATGTTTTAATCAATGACCACAGAAGAACTGACTGATTTCCTAAAAGGCTGCTTCCACTTCTGTAGTCTCCTGCCTCCGGCTCAGTGTGGGCTGTGGACATCTTTCTGATAGACTGAGAACAGATCCATAAAGGCAAATGTGTGCATTTTTATGTGCAGCAAAACATTATTGAAAATCTGAGTGAGTTTTAAAGGACTGTTAAAATTTAATATTCATACCCTAAATAGCACATTTCTGGAGTTTATTAAGAACTCCATATTAGTTAGAATAGGTTATCAACTGTAATAAACAACCCTAGATGTCGATGCCTTGTTACAGGAGAGGTTTATTGTTGTCACAGCCTGATTCACTGAGTTGGGGAAGAGAGAGGTAGGTGCTTTGCTCCACACAGTAATTCAGGAGCCAGGCTCCTCCTTCCTGTGATGCTCCCACTCAATGTATGGCCTCCGGGGTCATGCAGCCGGGATAGAGAGTGGAGGGTCACCTGTGGGACGTCTCTGAGCAAGCCAGGCCTGGCAGTGGTGTGTAGTGCTTCCCGTATGTCCCGCTGGCCCGAGCTCAGCCAGAGCCCAGCTTCGGTGCAGCCAGCTAAGAAATGCGGTGTAGCTCTGACTCTGAGGAAGCGGAGTTGGGCGGGGGAAGGACACAGTTCTGTGTGTGTTGTAGATGCCGGTTCTGAGAAGTCTGGGTGCTGACACTTGGCATGCTGCAGAACTCCTACCACATGCAAAGGTACATGGAAATGGCGTTGAAATGATCGTTGTTTTACTGGTTTGAGTTGTTTGCGTTTTAAAATTGCTTGTATTCTTGGTTTTCAGTTACAAATCACAGGTAGTTTAGCATCACCAGAATCAACTAGTTTGCTGTGTGGTTAACCCCACAGCGTGTAAAGTCATGCTTTTTCACATCAGCAGTGTGTAGTTTTCCAGAAACAAATACACCTAGATGTTTGTTATGTCATTTTCAATACCATGGTCTCTCTTCCTCCATACCCTAAACTGGGGGGCTGGCAAGCAAGACTTGGGGGGCCCAGTCTGGCTTGCTGCATGTTTCTGTAAATAAAATTTTGTGGGAGCACAGCCTGCCTATTTGTTTATAGCTAGTTTTGTGCTTGCTGAGTAGTGCAGACTATGACCTGCAAAGCCAAATATAACAGAACTAGTTTGCTGAACCCCGTACCAGCCAAGTGGAGACCTCTGAGAAGATTCGTAGAATAGGAACAACCTGGATCCCTGAGGGCACCGAACCGCGGATACCAGCTGAACCTCGAACTTTGTCTGAATGATGAATTCTCAAAGTATTAAATTCCTGAAACTTTTATTTATTTATTACAGTTCTTAGCATGATTATTGTTTAGCACTAAGGGCGCAGGGGCCGTAGTACCTTTTGTTCTGTTGTGTGGGGTTTTTTTTTTTTTAGATTTATTTTATTTGTTTTTAGAGAGGGGGAAGGGAGGGAAAAAGAGAGGGAGAGAAACATTGATGTGAGAGAGAAACATCGATGGATCGCCTCTTGCACGCGCCATGACTGGGGACCAAGCCTGCAACCCAGGCATGTGCTCTGACCCTGGGGAACCAGACCATCGACCTTCTGCTTTGCAGGCTGACGCCCAACCCGTTGAGCCACACAGGTCAGGGCCCTGTGGTTCTGTTTAAGAAAGCCTAGTTCAAAAAAAGCCAAGAACCACTCATTTGCAATCCCAAATCCAAACCCTTCCTTCAGCTTTTTAAGACGTATCATATTTTAGGCTTTTCTTAACTGTACAGCTTTTCTTTTACTATTCCGTATTTCTCTGTTTTCAGTGAGTTAATTTCCTTACCTCTCCACCTGGTGGCCCTTGTGACCCTGCCCCTCCCCATTCTTTGACTCAGTGATAGCGTGAGCTACCCCTTGATGCTGAAATCTCTGTACTTCTCTCTTGATTGATAATGTGATGGGTCCCTTCTTTGGATTTCTGCTGACACAGAAGAATGTATTTGCCACGCCATGTTGATTGTGTCTGGGTCTTAGTCCCCCTCACTAGGGTGTGTAAGCTTCCCAGGGGTGCCGATCTTCTTCGGTGCCACACAGAACCTGGATCCGTGCCTGTCCTCAGTGTGAGGCATCAGGGACTCCTGGGGACCTTTAAAAAGCTGTGATTTGTTGGCTCCTACCTCAGGCTGAGTTAGAATTTTTAGGGAATGGGCCCGAGATAAAAACCAACATTTTTAAAACTTCCCACTGATTCTCAGACAGTTTAAACATTGCCAATCTAAATTAAATCATTTATTTCAGAGGGATTCGGTAAGTACATGTTGATGAGTAGGAATCAGGAGTTGCGTTTGTATACTTGTGGTTGACTAGACAACTGAGTCCCATTAGCTTTGCTTACAGGGCCCTAACTGAGGTAGGGGGCACGGTAAGAAGACCAGGGCTACGCAAACAGATGTGGAGAGGAATGTGAGATTTGGCCAAGTAGCTAAGAAACATCTAAATTATAGTAGGCATTGAAGACTAGGCAGAAATGTCTGACTATTAAATATTGATGGCATCTGCAGATGAATTATTTCTCAGGATTCAGGTAGGACAGAAGAATTCTGCCTTGTTAAGGGAATTCATTAATGTAAGGAGAAAGTTGGCTGTGCATTTCTTATTCTGAAATTTAAATAATGTAACCAGTAATATAAGCGTACTCTGTGTGATGAGCTAATGTTTGATGTCAGAGGAGTTTATGAGAGAGCTAGAACTTACCAGAGAGATTTTTGCCAGAGAATTGGGGGCGGGCATCCTTCTGTTTATGGCTTGCACAAAGAACATGCTTTCCCTTCATTCGTTTCTGCCTCATTGTAGTTCTGAGTACCATGTAGTGAACTCTCAGTCACTCTGTGATAACTTAATTGAGTGTTTTATAATATTATACTCGGTATCATTGGTTATATTAAGAGCATATATGCATGTATTTCCATTTGCAGTGTTTGCTCTGAAAGAACGTGTCGTCTACTTAGCCGATGAACTTAGGCCAATCATTTACTTTCCAAGGCAGTGCAGAAATGGTGTCCAAGATCAGATATTATTTATCACCAGTATTTTATAATTTTGCATGGCAGATATGCCTTTGACCGTTGGGATCAGGTTGCCCTACTTCCCTCCCTCCCTCCTTTCTTTCCCTTGCTAGTCAGTTCCTGACTATGGTTGTATCATACCTCTCTTTGAAGTGACAAAAATTGGGTACCTGGACTGTATATTTAAATGTGTTTCTAATTTTCCCAAATCAAAAAAATCACCATAGGCTTAAAAGCATGTAGTCATTATTATGAAGTTATACAACACGTGCATAAAAAATGATAGACTGTTTACTGTGGGCTCACGTTTTAATTTTAGAAGTTACAGTAAGTGACCCTAAAGAAAAGATCCTATTCTTAGTTTTAAAACTCCCGTCTATATCATGCTCCTTATGGAGACTTTTTCCTTGTGTAAGTTTAAAGGCCTGTCTTTGGCACAATAACCTTTAACACGCATAAGGCTTATTTTAATAGCAATGCTTTCTGTTCATATTTGTCTAACGTTGAAGATCATTTGCCTGGTATTCATGGCAGGCCGTAAATCTTTTACACAGCTGAAATTTTATACCCTCGTTTATGAGGTAGAAAACAAAAACTTTTGAGATGATTTTTAGCCCCATCGATCCGTGAGTGCCCGGGGATTGAAAGAATGCATCCGATGAAACAGCGACTGGGAACATGAAATATGCAATGTGATTAGGTCCCACTAACTAGAACTTTATGCTTAATTCCGCAGAGACTACTCGAAACTTTTTTACCCTTTGTCATCCTAATACTCATTATAATAGCTCTCATTAATTGGTACATTTCCCAATGGGTTAATTTGCAGATACCAACCATGCCATCCTTTTGCTAACTCACTAATGCAAATTGATATTTATAGACTTCAAAATTGAAAACAAAAAAAAGCTCTGTAACAAAAAGACAAACTTAGCTAAGTTATTATTATTTTGAGCTGGGAGATTGAGATACAGAAAGACTGTGAGAGAAGAAAACAAGCCAAAAAAAAAAAAAATTCCACAAAAACTACTGTAGGCTAATAAATTGATGTGAAAATTTCTCAATTTACAGCACTTGACAGGTGCTAAAAGAAAAGCATCTTTAATTTTAATGTGTTGTTAGGACCTCTTTAGAGAGACTGTACAAGTTATTAACAAGGTCCTCTGAGACAGGAGACGGGTAATTAACAAGACCTATGGAGATATAGTTTAGGTAATTAACGAGCTCTTAGGCACCGGACACAGGATAACACATAGTGAGTCCGATAGTTAAAGAGAACAGGTTGCTATGATATGATCAAATACAAGACACGGTACGGAAGTCCTCTTGAGGTTTCTGATAGGGAAGTATGAAAATTATATTCCAGTGACCCCAGGGCACTAATTTTTGTAAATCAATATGTAATTTTTTTGGTTTAACTTTTCATACAGAATTTGAGAGGATTATTTCCTTGTAAATTCCAACAAACAGGAAAGCCTGTTACATATAGATTTATAATCTTTGTTAATTGTCACTGGTGAACATGTGTATTTTGAGAACAATACATTGGAAAGATGTAAATGATATGACTCTAAATTGTTTTGGACACTTCTGTTTATTTTTCCATCTCTGGTCTGTTGGCTCAAGTTGCCTCTCCAAGTTGACCTTACTTTTCTCATCCACTGGAACACTGTCAGGGTCCTGACCAGGGAGGAGACTGCCCCTCATCCCTTTGGTTTTCACCGCGTGCCCGGGTTCCTCCAGCCATGCTTCTAGGCTACCTTCGAGGCTGAGACTTGATATTCCCAATTTCACATGTTTGGTCTAGCTGTTGCCTGTGTAAATTTGAAATTGTTGGGGTGTGAATTGAGTTTTGGTTCAGAAAACTCCTACAGTCCGCAAACCTTTATTACAAACACGTTATACTCTATAAGGATTAAGGATTAAGAATGTAAAGAACGCCCTTGCAGGTCTCCCGCTGCATTCCCCTGCTTCCACGGCGTGGCCACTTCGGTCCAGCAATGTGACTTTTTTCTGAACTTCAGATCTGGTGATCGAATGATATTTTCATTTTCATTACTTTTGAAAATTTACTGTATGCATGGAAATCAGAGGTTATGAAGATGTAAATCCTGTTGTTAGAGCATGTAGAAGCAGGCATGTAAATATTAGGTCTGAATTCTGTGCATGCTACAGGCGTTGGGGAACCATAAAAGGTTTTTAAATTGGATTGTAATATGATCGAAGTTCTATCTCACACAGATAGCCCTGTAGCGCGGGGCATCTGCTGGCGACGGGGGGAAAGGAAGGGAGGACTTGGGGCCGGCAAACTGGTTAGGAAGTTAGTGTGATTGCTGAGCTGAAAGCTGACAGAAGGTTACTTGGCAGCGAGGATGGAAGAGAACATCTCTGACATACTTTTCTGGGCTAAAACAGACAGGACTTGCCCATTCTTTTGTGTGTGTGTGGAGGGGGAGGGGGGATTGGAAAAGAAACAGTGAGGATTATCCCAATGATGTGTCCTCCATCTGTGCCCTAAATTTGATGAAACACAGCATTGTGAAAAGCATTACAGCAATGTCGGGTCTGTAGTCTCTGAATCGAACTTGGCAGCTTAGTTTTGATGGAGATGTTTGGATTTTTTGTTTTTGTTTTTAATGAGATGCTATCTTGTTTAGAGTTTTATTTCAGGGAAGGGAAATTATGTGTTTTGAGTTGCCAAGACAGGCAAGATAGTATCAACATGGTAAAATAATTGTTAAGAGCGTGGTTTTAAATACTTGGAATACACTTTGGCTTCTTTGAACACAAGAATGCAAATTTCTGTAATTGCTTATGGATTTACTGCATGTAAAGTTTGTTCACTTTAGCACTGTAATTACTGCATGTATTTCTCTCCAGTGGTTTTGGCTTTACCGAATCCCCCGTTGGATCCATTTTGTTAGTTTCTCGTGAAGAGAATGACTTCTGTTTCTTCTGTGGACATGGCGTTTCCAGGCCTCCTGCTTCTGTGTTGAGAACAGTTCTTTTTGGGCCACTGTGACCGCATTACCTGTCATTACTGTTTTTCATAACAGTGAAGCTTCAACTTTTGGAAAACAGGCACTGTTTCTGTATATTTAATATATGGCCAGGGTGTTTTCAATGGCTGCTGGCAATAGAAAATAAGGCAATTAACTTGATTATGAAATGACTTTTTTAATGCATTTGTGTAGTTTCTAAGAATGTTAGGATCCAGACATTTGTCTCCTTGTACTTAAACTTTAAGGATAAATTATTGTTCTTTGATTTGATGTATTAAATGTAATACAGCATTATATTATAAAATAATTACAACATAACATAATTTATAAATATTAAAATACATACAAACATGTATTACTATTAAATATTATACATCAAATAAAATGTTTTAATGTATTTTATGTATATTTTTAAGCCTAGAACTCTTTCTGACAAAAGTGCTAATACTGCTTAAATAGCAATTACATGAATTAGCTAGGCCTAGAATAAAACCTAGTTCACGTTGCCAGTTGAGCAAACACGTATGTAAAGCCCTACCAGGGCCGGGGTGGGTGGGCTGAAGAAGGGTTGGTAGGGGACTGGTAGCCACAGGAGCTGCGTGGAGGGGTGTGTGAGCAGTGACCCGTCATCCAGGCAGAGTGGACCGTGTTGACCACGCTGCTTGCTGTGGAAAGGTGGAGGAACCGTTTGCCAGAATTGGGGAAATGCTTCTTTAAGGAAGAGGCCTTTGAGCTTGTCCTTGACCATTGAACATGATTTTATTAGTTGGGGAATGATTACGAGAGATAATTGTCTTACTAAAGAGCAGGAAAACATTAAAGTTGTGAGATGTGTTTTAGAGGGAGCTTTTCTCAGTAGTGACTCTCAACTCGTATCAGTAGCCATTTACCAGCTCCTGAGTAATCCCACCCTCCCTTCTCTACTTGGAGTCACGGTGCTGTACTCTCCTGTCTACCGTTCCCGAGGAAGTCTGCTCGCTGCTTTGGCTACCAAGGAGCCAATTAGGGGCGGGCCGCAGCGGCTCCGCACTGAGACCTCCTTGTTACGAGCCTGGGGCGGGAGTGGGGGTGTCCAGGTTAATCACGTGTTTTGTTTTCTTGAGGTGTACATTATGTTCGTTTCATCTCAATGTTTTTAAGTCCATAAAATGTCCCAAATAAATTAAAAATGGAAATCATACTGAGCAAAATCTAATATTTGATTCAGAGACTCTAGTTAACTTCTTCTACCCAGGGATTTTACAGTGTAACATGAAAAAAATATATGTGTACAGTAATGGAATATACTGAAGGGAGAATGATGAGTTCAGGTTTTGGACTTAGGTCTGGATTTGAGTCTGCTGAATAGCTGGGTGACCTTGTGTTACCTTTTCTAAGGGGACAGCGGCCTTGTTTTCCAGCTGCTACAGGAGACAGCGACCTTGGCGTCCTGCAGGAGCAGAGAGGACCATGCTGAGTGGAGTACCTGCCACACAGTGAACCTGGAAACAGTGGCTCTCGCTGTGACTTTACTACATAGCATCCCCAGAACTGTTTGAAGTGAAGTGAGAATCTTCCTAAGTAGTAATACATCCTCAACTTTAAAAATACTAAATACAAGTGGAATTTAGGAGCTCGTGTTTTTTACTGACTGATAAAGAACATACATTTGGCCCAAAACAAACTTGATAGATTTTCTAGTTTCTTTCAAGATGTATGTTCAATAATAGTCTTTGATGAAATAAACTAAACTACATTGAGATTAAGCAAAAGTATTTCCTGTATTAAGTAGAACGTTTATTTTGTACCTGTTCGTGGCGAAGGCATTGTACTCAATATTGCTGTAAAATCCTGTGTTCAGAAATTCTTGCATAGCACCAGTAAAGCCAGTGACTGGTACATTTCTAAGCTTTGGCTTTGACTTTAAGCTTGATGGCTATTTCCTGAGCTCACATGGCTGAGCTCAGTGGTTAAAGAGGGCACCATAGCTTCTTCTCCAGAATTTGGCCTTGTGTCAGTTACAGAGCCAGCCTGGCATACTCTTGGCCAAGGGCCTTGTGGGCCATCTACCCTTTTGTGCCTAGTCCAGAGGGACCCAGGGCCAACTTGCTGCGCCCAGGCTGTGTTCCTTCTTTCCCCACAGGAAGAGGCTGGTTGGCCTGGGTCACACAGGGAGACAGAGCCTGTGCCGGGTCTGGCCTGTCGGGGGGCCTGCGGCTTTGTTCTCATCACTCCTTTCCAGTTTTACCGTTCTGCTTGTAAAATAAACAGAACTTGATTCTCACTGCACGCCCCCCCCACACACACACCCCAACCCCAAATAGACTCTAATGGGTATAAAGCGGGCAGTGGACCAGGGTCTACTCAGAGCAACAGGATAAACACAACTTCTCAGCGTGACGGTATCCCTAAAGATTTAGGGAGAAAAGATTCTTTTTCTATCAAGAGAAGGAAATATGAGTGAAGTGCAAAAATCTCCCTGAAATTTTTAAGTTCAATTTGAGGTGTCAAGGACATTTTGTGCTTGTTGCTAGATGTATTCTCATGTATTAGGGTGCTAAAGGAAGATATGTTTGAGAAACTCAGTTTGAAGAAATGGAGAGCTGTTGGGACTCATAGGGCTTACACTGGACAGTTTGTGAATTGTTTGACTGTATTTTTAAAATTTTAATACAAAGAATTATTTTACCTATTTATTTTATTTTTTAATTGTATTTCATTGATTGTGCTATTGCAGTTGTCCTGATTTTTCCCCTTTTACCCACTTTACCCAGGACCCCCCCACTCCCGCAGGCAATCCCCACACCATTCATTATACATGTCCATGCGTGCATGTAAGTTCTTCAGTTGCTCATTTCCTATATTGTACTAAAGTATATTCCTTTACATCCCCATGACTATTCTGTAACCACCTATTTGTACTTCTTAACCCCTTTACCCCTTTATTCTCCCCACACCCCCTCCCATTTGGCAGCCATCAAAATGTTCTCCATATCCATGATTCTGTCTCTGTTCTTGTTTGCTTAGTTTGTTTTTTAGATTCAATTGTGGATGGATTTGTATTTTTTGCCATTTTATTCTTCATAGTTTTGACCTTTTTCTTAAATAAGTCCCTTTAACATTTCATATAATAATGGTTTGGTGATGATAAACTCCTTTAGTTTTCTCTTGTCTGCCCTTCCCTAAAGGGAAGCTCTTTATCTGCCCTTTGATTCTAAATGATAGCATTGCTGGGTAGAGCAATCTTGGCTGTAGGTCCTGCTTTTCCTGACCTTGACTATTTCTTGCAAATCACTTCTAGACTGCAAAAGTTTCTTTTGAAAAATCAGCTTAAAGTCTTATGGGAACCTCCTTCTACATGACTAACTTCTTTCCTATTGCTGCTTTTAAGATGCTCTCTTTACCTTTAACCTTTGGCAATTTAATTATGATGTATCTCAGGGTGGGCCTCTTTGCATCCATGTTGTTTGGAACTCTGTGCTTCGTATACTTGCATGTCTGTTTCCTTCACCAAACTAGGGAAATTTCTTTCCTTATTTTTTTCAGGTAGATTTCCAATTTCTTGCTCTTTCTTTTCTCCTTCTGGCACCCCTATGATGCAAAGGTTGGACCTCTTGAAGTTGTTCTAGAGGCTGCTTATACTATTCTCATTTTTTTTATTCTTTTTTCTTCTTGTTGTTCTGATTGGTTGTTTTTTACTTCCTTATGTTCCAAATCATTGATTTGATTCTGAACTTTAGCTGCTTTGCTGTATTTCCCTGTAAATTGTTCTTTATTTCAATTGGTGTATCCTTTGTTTATGACTGGATTTGTTTTATGCTCTTGAGGGCCTCATTAAGTTCCCTGAGCATCCTTATAACCAGTGTTTTGAACTCTGCATCTAATAGATTGCTTATCTCCATATTGTTTAGCTCTTTTTCTAGAGTTTTGATCTGTTCTTTCATTTGGGCCATGTCTCTTTGTCTCCTCATTTTGGTAGCTTTCCTGTGTTTGTTTCTGTGTATTAGGTAAGAGCTGTTTTGGCTCTGCGTCTTGGTAGTGTGGCCTAATGCAGTAGGTGTCCTGTAGGGTCCAGTGGCACAGCCTCCCCTTTCCCCGGAGCCAGATACTTGAGGTGCACTCTTTGTGTGTGCCGAGCACACCCTCCTCTTATAGTTGAGCCTTGGTTGCTGCTGGTAGATCAGCAGGAGGGATTTACCCAGGCCAGTCAGTTGCAAGGATTGGTTTTGACCACTGACCACCAACCTCCACCCTCCGTGGAGGATCAGCTGTGCAGGGGCAGGGTGGTGGTGCTCTGACGCGGTCTGTAGCTGTCCACTGGGTGTGCTGGCCCTGGGGCTTCCCAGGTGCTGCAGGCCAAGACCAGCCTCTACCTGTGTTTTGTCTGGGACCACCCTGCCTGAGCTGTAAAGCAATCTGAGATGGCTGCTACTTGTGCTGGGCTTGGAGATTCCCAGGCAAAGCCAAGCTGTTAAACTAGATCGGCTGCTTCTTGTTTTGAGAGGATTAGGAAGTTCTGAAGCATGAGCCAAGACCAGCCATTCGTATGGAAAAGCAGCTTCTGTGGGCCTATAAGTTGGACAGGGCAGAGTCTCTGGGGGATCTCCAAGGCAGATCAAACAGTGTTAACCAGATTGATGGAATCCCAGATGTGGCACCAGTTTGCCAGCTTTGGGGGGAAGGTTTAGAAAAGGAAAAGTGGCCTCTGCTCACCTTGATGCCAGACACTTCAGTCTCTCCCTGTGTACCACTGCTACAAGCTGCTACCCCAGCGCTGGAGGTCAGAGGGAGTGAGTCTGAGTAGGTGAGTTTGTGTGGGGGTTCTTTAAGAGGAACTGCTTGGGGCTCCAGAAGTTACTTCCACCAACTCAGTCTCTGCTGGTGTTTGCAGCCAGAAGTTGCAGGGACATATCTTCCTGGCACTGGAACCCTGGGCTGGGGGGTTTGGTGTGGGGTTGCGTCTCCTTGCTCCCGAGATATCCCTCCCTATTTTTATCCACAGTTGCGGGTGAGGGACCAGCCCGTTCTGCATGTGTACCCCTCCTACCAGGCCAGATGGATGTGGTTTCTTTAATTCCATAATTGTCAGACTTCCATTTAACTCTATTTCAGCTAATTCTGATGGTTGTTCTGTATTTTAGTTGTAACTTTGATGTGGTTGTGTGAGGAGGTGAGTCATGTCTGCCTACGCCACCATCTTGACCAGAATTCCTAATGATTAACTATATTTGAAATAATTATTTCTTTTATTCTCCAGAGGAGAATAGTAAGTTAAACCTGATTGAATATAGTATTCTAAATGACACATGCCTTAATTTCATAAATATCTTTGAATTGTTCCATTTTGGGACTTTTCTACAACACATTACTGTTTGTGATGGCAATGCAGCTAGGTCTGAATTTGCTGTCCCTGCTCGTTGGTGTCACTGACCACAGTTTTTCATTGTTTGCCTGCGATGTCTCCTGAGAATTGCCCTGGGAGAATGTTCACAAGCGAATTACTGGAGATCCCGGTAGACATGTTGTATTAGGCTGTATTTTGCTGTTCATGTATTTAGCGCGCTTGCCCAATCCCGAGAGAGAGAGAATGTAGTACTTTAATCTGTAATATCATTAATTTGATTTGGTACTGAATGCTTCTCCCACCCCCTACCCCCCAAAAAAAAGAAAGGGGAGAAAAAGCAATATGGACTTGCACCTTGCCCCTTAAGCCCTATCCGCATGTGTGATGAACCCAGTTGAAATGTGCTAAAGGTTGTGTTTCCTAGTGGAAATCTAGTGAAGTCTTTGGAGACTTCATTTTTCTGGGGTTTTTAAAGAACATTTCTTTAAACTCCTCTAACTTCTTTCATCTCTGTTGAACTTCTATGGAATAAGTGATTTTAGCATTTTTTCAGAAAAATCTCATAAGTTAATCTGCACTGTGGTTGGAGACCGAAACTGGCGCGCCTTGTTGGTGAAGTGCTAACCTGGCTGGTTGAATTGAGTTTATTGGAAGTCACCAGTTTGAAACTTACTTCACTTCATACTGGCAGTTGTTTCAGAATAAGTCTTCCTATCTTCAAAAGAACTGAAAAAAATTCCATTCATATACTGTCAGGCCTAGATATAAGTAATCTCCATTATTTGGAAAAAATGATTTCCTCGCCTCTTCCGGGACTTTACGTCTTGCTGCTGAAACTTGTATCGACCTGCCATTGATTTACTCAGTCAACTATTAGGTTGGTTTTTACTAATGTTTAGTAGGCCCTAGCTATTAATTTATTCCACACACATTTCTTAAGCATCTACCATGATGCTCGAAGTACTGTTACATGCTAGGACTGAAAAGATTAGGGAAATATTCCTTCCAGTAGTTTACAGAAGAAAGGGGCAGGGAACCCAGGGATTAAGATACACAAAAGGCAAACTCCAAGAAAAACAAATTTTTAGAGCAGTTTTAGGTCACAGTGAAATTGAGTGGAAGGTACAGAGATTCCCCATTTATTTCTACTCCCCAAAACGCATAGCCTCCACCATGGTCAGCATCCCCCACTAGAGCCGTACATTTGTCACAACTGATGGATCTGTATCGACACATCGCGATTACACAAAGTCCATAGTTTACATCAGGGTTCTTGTATATTCCGTGAGTTTCGACAAATGTATAATGACTTGTGTCCACCTTTGTAGTAGTATAAATCCTTGTTGGTTACCGTTCCTCTGAAAACGTGTGTAGAGAAATTCTGTTTGTGAAACTGTGTTACAAATGGTAAGACAGTATGTAAATAGGAGGTGGTATTTATTCAAGTACGTGTCACTTTATGCGGGAGCAGTCTTTAATAATGCAATTCTAAGTTGGAAATAACTTCAAACATGAGTTATACCAACTCTGTGAATGTGGAATGTGGAAAGTGTTAAGTGGAGGCTGGAACTTTTTTTTTTGTGGCTAGCAGTGAAGTATCATTTACAACGTGGGAGACTATGGATATTTTGGAAGAAAAAAAATAGTGCTAAAAAACTAGGTATGGCGCATAAGCCCCAAGTTGAAGGGAAAAAGAAAGTGTAGATAATTCATGTGAGTAATTGTGACATACTGTTTTTCTCTGGTTTTTATTACATGAATGTAATAAACCTTTGTCCTAAACTATTTTAAGTTATTAAGTGAATAGTTTACCGCATTTATTGTATATACTTGTGTCAGTTCGAGTCCCAGCAGGAGACACAGGATACACTCAGAATGGATCATTGAAGAGAGTTCAGTAAAGAGATTGTTTACAGAGGGGTGGCAAAGGCCAGGGATGCCGCAGAGGGGCAGGACGGCCCTGGGGACCAGCGGTGTCTGGGTGGGGCTGCCACGCTTCGGTGCCAAGAGCCGCTGTAGCTGCGGCTCTGGCTCTGGCTGTTGGTAGGGAAGCTACTGCTGAAGCTGCGCCAGGCGGGGAGGGACAGAGGAAAGTGGGATAGGGGACTGTCTCCCGTCCATTCTGAGCGTAAACGGAAGCCAAAGGGCGGGGGGAGGGGGGCAGGTGATGCACCTCCCTGGGGTGCAGGGAGGGAGAGGAGAGGCAGACAAAATACTGGGCACTGTTATTTCAACACTCGTTGCTTTTCAGCCTTTATCCTGTCTCTGTAAGATGATCTAAGCCTTGGGCTTTTCGTAGTCATTTCTGATTGGAAGCATTCCTAGGAGATTGTACTGGACTCCTTGAAGCCAGCTCACAGTAGGACTAGACCGAACAGGTTAGGGTGCCTGTGTGGAAGGGGTGCAGTTTGTGGCTCAGAGCCGGACCGTGGAGTTGGGTTGCCTTGCTTCGTCTCTGGCTCGCTCAGTACCTGCGTTACCTGGCGTAAGCTTCTTCCCTCCTCTGCGCTGTTTCCTCTTCTGTAAATGGGAATAAAAGCAACACTCACCTCCTAGGGTAGTTACAAGGATTGAGTGAGTTAAGGTGCCCAGAAAGGCACCCGGTAGGTACCACGGTCAAAGTCCAATAAATATTTGTTGCTAGGGCTAGTGTCTTTTTTTTTTTCTTCCCTTGCTTTACTGTAAATGGGGCACTTTCCCCCCTTTTCAGACTCGTTAAAGGTTTTGTTATGTTATGTTACAGTTCTGTTTATACCCCTCCTCCCAGCCACATTTGTCACCAAAGTGAAGGCCCAGGTCTCTGGAGCCCACTCTCTCGGTGAAACAAGAAGATCAATGGGCTACTCCCCTTTGAACATAATTAATGTCAGAAGCTCTTCTGCGATAGTTTAAAGTCGTACATATTCCCCACACACAATAAGGAATGAACGGCGTCTGAGAGCGTTACTCCTCTGCCACCCGCTCCTCCCCGCCCCCCACCCCCACCCCATGGACCCCCAGCCAGGTGGGAGTTTTCAGGGAACTTGAATTCACTTAACACAAAATGGATCAAGTTCTAGGCCAAAATGGACTTACCTTCATAATGTCAGCACTAACGGGGCCTAGAAAGAGATCTCAGGGAAGACGTAGCAGCACTTTTTAGACGCCTTCAAAAAAGCTGCCAGTGTCTTTCCTCATTGGAAGACTTAAAATCCTGGAGCCAAGAATTTGCAGTTTGCAGGGTCTTATACTAACAAGACAGTTAGTTAAGCAGTTTTAATAGATCTTTGTCCTTCTGTGGGTTTTTATTTTTATCTTGACAAGCACCTCATACTTTTTTTCACTCTCATTAGTCCCTTCCCAGTCTTAGGTATTTTTGCTCTAAAAGAATCTATTTATGTTTTAAGAAGAGACGAGGAAGGACAATGAAAAAAATTGTGATGATTGCTGAATGTGTTAGTGATTTGTGCAGGGGTCGGTTTTATCACTTTGTAGCATTGGTGAGCTTTTCTGACCTGTCCGTAGAAGATTAGTTCATAGCAAAAACTAAGCAGCACTCTGAAGTTCTCACCAGTTTGCTTATTTGTTTACTCAGTATTCATTCTATGAAATAAATCAGTAAGTGATGTTGTAGGAGAGATACTAATAATTCCTTAAGATATGTTTAAGTACTATTCATCTCAAAATTTAAAATAAGAGTTTACTTAGAAAAAAATACTTAAAATTGGAATATTATAATAAAAATAGGCTTTTACTTAAAAACTATAGAATGTTAAGGTAATGCAGTTTATTAGTTTAAAAAACTTTTTAAAATATGAATTTAAAATATTTGTATCAGCTTAGTAGTTACTTTAAAATCCCCTGCCACCCTTAAACTCCTTCAGTTCTGATTTCTAAAATAATTTTTTTTTAATTCTGAAGTTTAAATTTACTTTTTCCACTGTGAACATGTCCAAGTTCATTTTCTACTTGATTGAAAACACCGTGCTCCTTAACCTGTCAGCAGCTCAGCTGAGCAGCCAGGCTGTGTTATTCAGTATCTTGTGTGACGTGAGGAGCGGTCCAAAGGAAAAGATATCGCAAATTGGTGCCACACTTCGATAAATAGAGACATTTTATTTTTCACCAAGCTAATTCAATCCAGTTCAGTTAACTCTTTCTTTCCCCGTAAGGACAGATCAGAAAAGCAGCCACGAATGAGCGAGTCTGTCATGTGTTTGACACGTCAGTGTGCGACTAGAAAGCCGACCCACCAGGGAGGGGTTCTGCCTGTAGATTTAGACAATGCCCCACCCAGTGGCCCTGTCCTTGGAGACGGCTGGGGACCGCTTGAGCGTCAGAGGGCTCCGATGACACTCAGGTAGGATGGGAACCAGAGGGGCTCTGCTGCGTCCCGCGTACCTGTAAACCCTCACCGCCACCACCTTCTCAGGTCCACCTTCCTAACGGGACCCCAGACGTGTTTCAGGTTGTCGCCGGGTCTCTCTTTAGCTCCAGAGGCTACAGCAATTGGCTGTTGTTACTTTTATGACTTTGATAAAATCTTTGTCCTGAATGTCTGTTTCTGGAAAACCCTTATTAATGTAAATATAATACTAGCATTTCTGTTTCTTAGTTCAATAATTTCTTCCCCGGACATAATGAAATGTACACAGTCCTAATATTTGGTCTTCAAGGATGGGACGGGGCGGGCTATGCTGATGCCCAGGAAACGTCCAGAGAACATTCACGAAAGGAGACCAGAAGTGCGAAGAAGTTGCCTGTTGCTCTGCGATTAGGTGTAAGAGGCTCATCTCGGCATCAGAGCCCTTCCGGGGCTGCTTCCCCACGGCTGCCTTGGGTTCCAGCCTCTGGTGTCCAGCGGCGACACCGCTGTCAGGCAGCCCCAGGCCGTGCCCTGCGTCTTCGGAGTCCTCTGCCTCTGGCCTGCTAACCGGTCCTTCATGTCACTGAGAACCCTCCCTTTTCCTCGACCAGTCGCTGTGGTAGAGTGCGTTTTCCTCCACGTGGTCGGAACGTCTCACTCTCAGAAGTGTCGTCCCGACCTCCCCCGAGTGCAGCCGGACCGTGTGCTTGTCTCGCCTTGAGGGGAGGCGCCCTTTCTGATGAATCCACGCATCCCGTGTGTTCACGGCTTCGCAGTGCAGCCCGTGCTCACTGTGTGCAGGGACAGAGGCCAGGGCTGCGTGTCACAGGCGGGAGGACGGACGCCAGAGCCAGACACCCCCACCATCACCAACGCGATGACCGCACACAAGCTACCACGCCGCATCGTGGCTCTCGTTCCTTATTCTGGAAACGAAGGTCTTACCTACCTCCAGGGTTGTAAAGATGGAATGAGTTAATTTGGGGGAAATGCTTCCAACAGTCTAAGTGCTTTGTAAATGTTTATTAAATAAAATAAATGATTGAAGCCGTGCTATCTGCTGTTCACCGTGCTAAGTGTTTTACATGTTGTGAACTAATTTCATCTTCATTGTCGTCTTGTATGGTAGATACTGTCCCCATCCCCACTTTACAGATGAAGGAGCCCAGACGGTGAAAGTTAAGTAACTTGCCCAAGGTCATGCAGCAAGTACAGGGCAGAACCGGGATTTGAATTCACACTTCCTGGTACCAGGGCCCTCAGCACCTCTCTGCCTGTAACCGTCGTGGTGTCCGTGAAACCTGAGCGTCAGTCACTTTGTCCTAGAGGTTGTTGCAGTCAGATGGAGGGAGAGGCAGTCAGATGGAGGGAGGTGCGTCTTGGCTGCTGGAAGATGGCGAGCCGTGAGATAATGGTGAAAGGAGAGACTGGTCCTGCTGGACCCCGGGGCTGACCGCCTGGACTGAGAATCCGAGAGGATGGGAGCCACATGTGTGAGCAGCTGCTTCCCTGGCGCCCTGGGCTGAGGTGGACTCTGTGATGATGTCTTTCTGGATTTGGTTTTTGTTGTGTTCTTTTAAGCCACTGTTTTTGTCTGGCTCTTGAGACCTTGCTGGTGCAGCGATCCAGCCTGGGACCATAGAGAGCACAGTAAAAATGGTGAGACACAGGAAATGAGAAAGTGTGTCAGCTGCCTCTGCCTGTACATAGTGCATTCCAGGCGTTTAAAACATGTTTCATTCTCTTCTGCCATGTCGCCCGGCTATGCTGAAGCACTAAATGTGTGCCTAGGAGTCTTCGCTAGAAAAGGTCGGCCACCAGTTCGGGAAGCTAGTACTGCAAATCGTCGTCGTAACACGGGAAACCTTAGATGTAAGAGAGAGGCTTTTGAGGTGGTTGTACATGGCATGTTAGCTTTGTAGATTTACAGCTTGGGACGTGTACCTGCAATAATAGATTATTTTCCAGACATCATATCCAGTGCCCAGACTTTTGCATGCACAGTCAAAAGTTTTAAAAGTGAATTTCTTCAAAGGATTCCAATTATTTAGCTGATAAAGCACAGATAATGTAAAAAAAATTTTTTTACTGTTAAGTCTTTGGAGGAGGTATAAAAAGGTTCCTAGGACAGAAATGCTTTGTAGAGGTTATAATGGCTAATACGCTGAAGTGCAGGGTAAAAATTAAACTTGAATCGCAACGATGAAATATTTACTCATCAGATGGCTTTGAAGTTTAGCTTTTTTTTGGTTGCGGCCCCCCTCCTAATGGACATGTTTCGGAGAAGAGAATGATTACAGCCCTCAGCTGTGATGTTTTCTTCCTCTCTGTGTAGAGGAAATGCTTTTTTTTTTTTGGTCCATTTGGGTGTTTGAGTTTTGAATACCAGCTACTTAGAAACCACATTCATTACAGAGACGGTCTGACTGCGTTCTCATTGATAGGCTAATGTTTAAAAGGTAATTTTTCTAATAACCTATAGAATTTTTTGAAAAGTTTGGCTTTAACTTTTTTATGCTACAATCTTACCAACTTAAGTTTATTCTCCATCATTTTATATCAGGAGGCCTAAGGTGAGTGAGTGCATGTAAAATGATTAATAACCTTACAAACTGGGTTTTGTGAAATAGCTCAGTGGGTAAAATGCTTATGTTTAAAGCTGTTTAGAAACTACATATTTACAGGTCCAGTTCTTCAGTCCCGATAACTGAGGCGTTTTTCCTCAAAGTTTAAAAATTGTAGTGGCTTTAGAATGTTGAGTAGACATTGGTTTTCAGCTCAATCCTGGCTGAAATTTCACTCATCTGTTTGATCTGGGACTGTAGAAATCGTTACTGAAATGTTGGCTAACAATGTTCTGTTTTTGTTTCCTCCCACGTGGACTGTGATACATTGTTAACATTTATGTTTGTCTTTTGTTGCTCAGTTTTCCTATGAACCCGACAAGCAGTGAAGACCTCAGGAAAATTCCGGTAAGTTGTGGCGGGGTTTAGAGAATCACCAAAAAACAAACCACATGCCAGCCTTCTGTCCGGCCCCCTGTTTCTCAAAGGGCCTCCATCTCCTTGAATCCTTCAGTTACCTGCAGGTTATAGCTTAGTGTGATAATTTAAGGAGAAAGAAGAAAAGCAAAATTTAGTCTTTATTTTTAGCATATGATAGGGTGTGACTTCCGTACAATTACTGGAAGTTCAGGTAAACGTAATTATAATTGATGACTGCTTAGAGTTTACACATTTTGTTTGCAGACTCTTTTCAAATAAATAGGGAAGCTGTATGTCAAGGTCAAAATTATAGCTATGAAATAAGAGCATGTGGAGAAAACGAACATTTTTGTTGTTGTTACTGGGACAAAGACTGAAGAAAGACTAAAACTGTTTGTTAATATTCAACAATAAGAAAAGCATCCTGGCACGAGATCCGTTAACCATGAAAGTATTTGAAAGAACCTGTAGGAGACTCACCTTGCTGGTCAGAACAAAACCATGTGTGTGAGCAGGCGTGCTAGCCACCGGCTGAATGAACTCACGTCTTTGGCAAGGCCTGTGCAGATCTCTTGACTTTTTTTTTGTTGTTATTGGAAATCCAGTTTTGCGTCTGTTCAGAGTTCCATTGCATCTTCAGTCAGTTCTAAATATATTAAACCTGGGGAAGAGGTTACTTTACAAAAACTTGGGCACATGGTCTTGGTAGAAAACCAAACTCTCACTGAATAACAGAAATAGAGCCTTTATTCCAAGATGCTGGCGGCTGCTGTTTGAACCATCTGTCCTTCAAGCGTGTGGTCCAGATGTATAGGAAGGACTTTTTAAAGCAATAAGATGTCACAATTTTCTATAATGAGATATGCCCAGAATAAACCATGGTAGTGTATAAACCATTCTAAATGTAGTTATTTCCTTAAAATTGTAGAAAACATAGACGCGGAGGACTTTGTATTGTGTTTTTGCTGCGTTATGCAAATGATTTGTAAGTTTTTATGTTTCATAAATACTCAAGTCTTTATAATACAGCAGTCTGGCGAGAAATGTCAGAGTGTATGAAGTCAGCCTTTGATCAGATAGTAAAATGAATTCTATCAGGCGATTACTTAATCTCAAACAAAATGCAACATCAAAAAATCGATTTAATGTGCAGCGATTGTTTATTAAGTAACCTTAATTACAATTTCTGTGTGCTTGTAAATGTACGTTTCCAAATCTTGTAATTTATTTCTGTAAAAGCATCCTTAGAATTCTTTAAAGAAATAAAATGTGAAAATTGTTTTAGTTAAAGGATTTAAAGGTGATAAAAGAATCCTTGATGTGTGATTATTTTTCTCCAGAATACTAACTATTCTAAATGACAGTTAAAGGATTACTAGGTGTTGTTAATTTACTGCAAGATACAATTAAGAGGAGAAAGCTCATCCTCATACTGATCGTTTTGGAGGAAAAGTATTTGAACGATTTTTACGTTGAAGATGATAAGATGTTTGAAGTAATTTACATTAAGTTCTCCAATAATAGCCATCCACCAAGTTATTTTTCCCCCTTCTGGACATAGTATTTTGTAATTAAGTTCGTATGTCTTACATGCTAGTGCCAACACCTGTCGGTGAGAGCGCAGTGTTTAAACAGGAGCAGTAGCCAGTTGAAAGGGCAGCGTGAGCTCTTTAAGGCCTAATTAAGGACTGAAAGGGAGATGAAGGGAGTAGGACAAAAGATGTGAAAGTAGCTGAGATGATATTCCCAGAGCAAAGTTCCTCATTAGAACAATAATGAGATGATCACAGAATGCCAAGCCTTCATCTTATCTCTCTCTCCCTCTCCCCTCCAGTTGCCTTGGATGTCAGTTAGTACCCCACCAATATTTGGTTACCAGGACAACCTTTCTTTAAATCTTCAGTTATTTTGAGTCCTGATAATTTGCTTTTGTTCCAATTTAAATATTGTAAAAAAACATATTCATTTCCCGATGTAAGAGGCTAGGCTGTGTATAAAGTAACAACAGATCCCTGGTCACACTCAAAGGTTTCTGCACAACTGTGTTATTTAAAGTTCTGATTAGGAAACTTCACGTAATAATTCCGCTGTTCTCTCCCTAATTTCTTGTATCTGCGTATGAAAATTTTTAACAGGTTGGGTATGAATGAAAAAGGGTTGGTTGTGAAAGGGGAAGAGAGAAGAAAAATTTACATTGCATTTCAACGTGATAAGACATCTTAAAAACATGTGCTGTGGAAAAGGCTGGAGGGAAAAACACTGAGTACTTAGGAAGCGCGCTGTAGGGTATTTGAGTCTTTACCCATGCGGCAATTTCTCAATTTTAGATGTTTTTCCAATGATAGTATTAAAAAGTATCTTTTGAAAAAAATTTTTATATGTGCCTGAGAGTTTCCCTCTTTAAGCAAAATAATTTTTTGCGACCAGAAAATGTTTTAGTTTTCTGTGGTATATATTAATTGATGTTAACCTTTATTATTTTATTTAGAATTATATCAATAAACAGGGATGGATGTTTATCAGTTTAAGAATCTTATGCCTAATATTAAAAGGTTACATGATTTCCAAATATGGGATAAAATCTGGAACTAAGCATAAAACTGTTTTTAATTATATTATTTTTCAGAATTTAGTTTATAGTACATGTGTTTCTAAGATGTTTTTCTGCCTAGAAACTTGATGCAGAAATTTGAGGTAAAATTTTCACATAAAAGGACAAATGGAAAATTTATGAAAAGGTCAGAAATGTATCTTTGGGAAATCTGTCTATAATAGCATAGACATAATAATACTTATGTCTAAAACATAAGTATTAGACAGTTGTAGGGGAAAAATGAGCCAAATAATGGATCTGTATATTTGAAATTGTGACTGTAAAGTGTCAAACAATATTCCAAGATAATAATTATTTTGAGATTAAATTGTTAAATTGATTTATTTCGTGGCATTAAACTTAGACTATGTCAAAATAAGATTTTTTGGACATCTTTCTTCCTTGTCTTTAGAGAAATGTTGAAGTTCTTTAGCTGTGTTATCTGGTAGTGCTGGCCTGTAGTGCTAAAGGGGCTGTCTGCGTTCATCTCCTACTTGGTTTGGAGAAGTGAGTCCCTGTATGTGTAATTTGATTAAGGTTAGTGAGACTCATACATGCTATTCTTAGGTCAAATGAAGAGAAAAGCATAAAAGCCAACCAATCAGTAACGAATCCCATTTAGTTTAATGTCATTAATCCCTGCAATTCTCACAAGAATCCCTATTTTTCATGAAATGTTTTATTAGAAAAATGAAACCGCATCAGGTGGATGGTGCCACTCTTTTAAAATGCAGTTGAGAAAACTCGGTGGGTAGACCAGGAGATTTTAGAGTTAAAAGGGACCTTGGAGACGATCTCATTTATCAAATAAGGAAAGTGTGGCCTAGGTTGATTTCTGTCTCAAATTTGTGCAGAGTTACTCAGGTTAAAGTGAGACACTGTAGCTTATTTTTAATACATTTAAAAAATACACTTACCTGTATTGTATGTCTTATCTTTTCTATAGAAACCTGCTTAATAGAATAATTATATTATTATATTATATAATAGAATAATTATAACAATATATAATAATATATAATAATAATTCTTAATATAATAAGAATGTGGTTAAGTAATTACAATAATGTTTATATCTCTAAACTACTCATGACCAATTAAATACATGAGAGAGTATGTGTATTGAGAATTAATCTTTAAAAGGATTGATTGATCCGAGGGAGAGAGAAGAGGAGAGAAGAGAAAGCCAATTCACACTGTGCCCAAAATCGTCCTTTAATTGTTGCAGAGCAACATTCTGAAATGTTTTTAGGGACAAAGGTAATACAACACATAAAGTTATATCTGTCCCCAGTTTCTTACGCTGAAACGAAGTAAGTTTTTACAAGTATATATCACAGAATTTAAACTCACTTCCTTTAGCATTCTCTCTCTTCATTCCGTTAATCTGGTGGAGGCTCTTATTAAGTCTTCTCTGTAATATTTCAACAGCTTTATAACTCATCTCAGCCCCTCCAAATGATTTTACCCACTGCTGCCATTTTAATTTTCCTGGAACTTAGCTTTAATCATTTCCTTGTTGTCTTTGGAGACCTTCAATGTCCTCCTTTTTCCCACAGTAGTAAGTCTACAAGTCCTTACTAAGGGCATTGAACATCCTTGGTGGTCTGCTTGGAACCCACCGTCTCAGCCTGTCTCTGCTCCGTGTCCTGAGCCGTAGCTTCCAGCCGTACTCCACCGATGACCTGCTCGGTCACTATGCCCGACGCCTCGTTTCTTTGAACACGCGGGGCCCGCCCTTTGAGATGCCCATTAAGCGTTTCTGCCTAGCGCAAGCTGTGGCTTCTCCACCAAACCGGAGAGTTCCTATGGGAGTGGAAAAGTTTCTCCACCCTGAATTTTTTTCATTGTCCTGGAGAAGAAAGCGGGGTTTGATACCCTCAGCGACGCCTTTCTGTCCGCACTCTAGCCTGAGCCTCAGTGCCAGCAAAGCCGTGCGTGGTGCCTGGGGCGGGAGAGGACAGAAAGGTACACGTTGGCTTTACTCATGAAAACTTCTGGATACATAGCGAATTAAAGTAGATCCTGGAAATGAGTGAAGACACATGTAGTTCCTATTTTTTAAAAAAGGAAGAAAAATGGCCTTTCTGCACTCATTGGTTGCTGTTCTCTGTCCCCCGCTGTTTAGAGTACTTTTAGTCTGAAAGAATAAGAGCAATTTCCTCAGTATTTTAGTTTATTTTCCTTAAAGCCAAATGGAAATGTTTTGAAGGAAAGTGATGAAAACCATTTTAAGTTGTTGAGTTTAGTAATAGAACTGCATATGAAAAGGCATTAAAATACTACTTTATATTTGGCCATTATATTTTACATAATGAAAAACCTAATTACTATATACTGTAAAAAGATGTCATTATTTTTAGTACATTCTTGAGAAATATATTTTTTAATGTTAAGATGTTATGTAATGAGCATGAATTAAATCAGTGCCTTTTTCTTTCTTTTGTGTTTATATTTATGTTTATATAAAAAGACTTTTCATCAATAGAATAAATTTTACAAAATAAGTCAATAGTGACATGGAAGACAATGTATATATACTAATCCTAAATATCAGCGTTATCACAGTTGAACTCTGAGTTTCCTGATAACCAGGGGGAAAAGGGAAAGAAGATAAAGTATATGGGTATTAGTACTATGAGGAGGAAATGAACGAGTTACTGGAGGGAGAAAAAGCTGTTTGCCTCTGAGTTAAAGCAGAAGTGGCTCCCGTGGGAGCTTCTCCTGAGGAAGCCGTTGATTTAATTCCGAATGCCTTCAGCATTTCATAACAAGAAGCAGGTTTGGTATCGCCGCTTCTTGTAACCTCTGATCAAAAGGCATGACATTAAATGACAGTTCAATGAAAGTGATTTCGTGAGAACTGACGTCCAAGTGTGTAGTTTTCAGTAGCTTTCTATAGTTCCTCCAAGTGAATTCTCAGAGATCTTTAGGGGTTTTTTAGTTATATTTATTATAGAACATTATATCTTAATCTTAAGTTATATGTCAATTCCTTGTTTTAGGACATTGCCCACATTGTAAAATAGGACTGTAGGAGAGTTCAGAGCTATAAATAATAAAGGCTTGGGTGCGTCCGGCCCTGTGCCAGCCTCAGCACGGACCGGCTGTCCTGCGCGCTGTCACGCTGGCTCCGGCCAAGGGTGTAGGGGACGCTGGACCAGGGCTTGAGAAACCAAAAGTTGAAGTTCAGAATGATTCTGATTTTGTTCCTGATACCGTATCTACTCAAGTGACGCTCTGTATCCTGTTCTAGGACAGCAACCCTTTTGATGCCACCGCGGGGTATCGTAGCCTGACCTACGAGGAGGTGCTCCAGGAGCTCGTGAAACACAAAGAGCTCCTGAGGAGGAAAGACACCCACATCCGGGAGCTCGAGGACTACATCGACAACCTCCTGGTGAGGGTGATGGAAGAGACACCCAGTATTCTCAGAGTGCCCTATGAACCGTCCAGGAAGGCCGGCAAATTCTCTAACAGTTAAGAAGCCAATTGTAGCATGCTTATAATTGGGGGGGGGGGGGGCAAGGGAAGAAAGAGAAAGAAAGCAAAGGACAGGAAATATAAAAAAGACTCGTTACCAAAAGAGACTGCACTTGCAGGTTTCGTTACATGCTCTTCTCCATCGTGAAAAGTTGTTTTAGCTGCAAATACCAGCAGGGACTATCAAGAGTGACCTTTGAAGCGAGCTATGTACTTTAAACTTTTAAAGTTTAAAAGTGAAAATGGGCCAGATTCTCGATCAGTACGCAGTTCCTTAGGACTCCCATAGGTGCTGAAACCTGCCTCTGAATCCCCCATTGGCCTGGGAGTGTCTTCAAAGGTACATGACTTATTCCTCAGGAATAGATTTCTCATCAATTGATATGAGAGAATTGATACTGTGGTTGGTTTCCCAGCATTCAATTTGTAGACAATTTAGCTGCAGGAATACTGCTCACCATACACACTACTTTAAAAAAAAAACTTCATATTTTATATACATATATATGTACGTGAATATGAGTTCACGTATACTCGTGTATAAAACCCGTGCATATACCTCACGTATACGTGTGTTTTTAGGACATTTAAAAACAACTGGTTGCCTCTAAAATTAGGATGCCAGTTCTTAACTTGGAAACACGCGTGCGCGCCATCGATGCGCAGCAAACCCCTTCGCTACTGCAGTGTTACGGTTGTTCCAGAGCGGCCGCTTCAAGTCACTCTTGACGGTGTGAACCTTGGTTTCAAAATGAGCTGCTGCTCTGGACCACTCCGGCATCCGAAAGTCATGCCCCAAAGTCCTTTCTTAACTTTATTAACTTCACAGCAGCATGGATTTCTTGAATTCATTTTTTATCTTAACGTTTGATTTCTGTTGAAGCTCTAAGCAGAAGATAAGCTAATGTAACTTGTTTTGTTGAGATTCCGAAGGCCTGTAAATCACTAGCAAAGAAAATACTAAGAAGTTCAAGCTGAAGATAATTCGGTGGGGGAGTAGGTGATCATCTGATGCCTGATAATCCAAAGCAGTGGGCAGACTCTGGGAATAAAGCATTCGGCTTGGTTTCCAGTTACATAAATAGTAGAACAGATGGTTGCATTTGGGTCTTGAACCAAAATAACAGTCACTAAAGGAGGACCGAGTTTGTAGAAGAGATCTTGACTAGCACGACGTTACACTTTATTCTCGCTGACCCTTTTAAGAATTGACTTATCACAAAATTATATGTTGGCTTTTTAAAATCAGTCTGTCCCCCAGATGTTGATTGCTTCCATGAATTATCTTTATATATTTGTACAAAATTGGCCTGAAATTTAAAGTGAAAAACACTGGTTATAAAAATATTACTAATTACTACTTTTTACCTTAAAAATCTAAAATACTATGAAACACTGAATCCATCTCTTCTAAACTTAAAATGGAAAACATTTCTCTATGTGGAGACTTGTATTTCTCCATCTTTTAATGAAGTGCATTTTTGTCTGATATGTGTCTCTACTTCATTGAAAGTTAAATACAAAGCAGATATCAGAGTTTTGCTTATTTTAATGTTTTGAATCGTATAATACTTGGCTAAGCTTATATTCTATGTATAAGCTAAAATCTCTTATTATTTATATTTTCTGAGTTTCTTTAGTTTTTCTGTAAGAGCATACATTTTGAAATTACGAAATATTTCCCCAAATACAAAAATAATTTTTTGAAATGAAATGGAGAAGGAAAAATAGCTTTACCAACTTTTCCTTCATATGTATTTCTTTAATAAACCTCAAAATCTGATGTAGAGTTTTATTTTCCCATTTGAAGTCTTAATAATTATTTTTTAAAATGGTGCCATTTTAAATTAACATTTATTAAATATTACAGAAATCTTAGCATTTATTTTTTCTGTTAGTATGATTGAAGCTTGTTTTACACTTTTTTTAAAAATACCAAAATCCATGTGTTTTTACTAGTATGACAGATTATTTGCAGATATTTTAATATGCTTTGGCCAAATTTGCGCTTTATATAATGAACCAAGATGTTGGTTTTGTGTTGGGGATATGTTTTATGTGAAAGAGCTCATTAAAAAGTATGGTTCAAGTAACTGCTATTCCTTTTATGAGGAAATTCATTTTTAAGGAGACATTCTTTGCTTGTATAAAAATTGTTAAGAATTAGACTTATCCATATGTGAGCAATTTAGTTATAAGTGACCCAATATTTTTATCTTTAAATCTGAGACAAGAATTCTACTGAAAACTCATTCTGCATTTATCACTGCCTAAAAATGTTCTATTTGTATGTTTATGAAGTTTCACTCATGACCTAGAACACAACATATGATATATATTTTCATAGTTTGTCAATATAATAAACTGAAAAACAAAAAGTGAAAATCAGCTCCCCAGTAAACATATCAGTGTTTCCTGTGTTTGGGCAGAAGTGCGAACAGAGTATTTTTATTTCCTAGCATCGTAGAAGAAACGGCAGAAAGATCACCTTAGTTTGTTTTTCCAAAATGTAACTTTTAAGTATTAATGGTGTATTTTGTTAGTAGCTTAGAAATGGAAATAAAATATAGGTACTCATTCAATAATGCACAGCGCTATAGGCTTATAAGTGGATTTTATTTATGCTTAAAAATGCATGCTCAAAAATACTTCCACCAATAAGAGGATTTTTAAAAAACCACAGAATCGATGCTTATCTCAAACCTAAGGTAATATACTTCTGTTATTAAAATATTTCTATTATTTTACAACCAGTTCCCCTCCCAGCTTTAAAATTCAGTTTTGAAAATAGTGAACATCCTGTCTTCCACTTAGGCTTCCATTCCGTTCACTGACTCCCAGGGCCCTGTCTCGGCGTTGCACATGGAGTGACGTGTCCCCATTCATGAGAAGCGCTCACGTGTTGCTTTTGGCTGCTGTGTTCTGCATTGAGCCTGGTTTTGCCATGCCCCGTGAATGTGGTATTATCCGTAGATCATACATAACCACGTCTATTGCTTTTGGCAGTAAATGAAGATGTCGTTGTGATTTTCCAGCTGTGAAAATGGTGCCTTGTGTTTAAAAGGGTTTCGTGGCTGGAAACCTCAGTAAAACACAGCTCATTAGTGACAGCCCCCGCTTTCCTCCCAGCTCTGGCCTCGCTCACTCCCCCTGCCCACCACCCTGCCAGGGTGCTTGTTCTTTAGTAAGGAGAATGTGAAAAGAAAAGAACTGTCTTCAGTATATCTAGTACCTGTTACACTAGAGCGAGCTTTGATTGGCCTCTGGAGCTTTCCAGGAAAAGCTGCCTACCTTGGATGCGTAAGCCAAGCTGGAACTTTGATGTCCGGGCACTCATCTGTCTCGTCAGCGTGCTAGGTGTCACTGGGGCGCGCGTAAGTGAATATGAAGCATGCTCGCTCGCTCGACCTCTTTGAAGTAGGAGGTGAGGGATCGCAGTGCTGCTGGTTCGTGAGGATAGATGTGAGGGTCTGTCAGCACACAGTTGAAAGCCCCCATTTTCACAGATTTATAACTTTCCTAATCCACATGCAGTTATTGGAAGTATTTAATATGCAATAGGTAGCACCTTCACTCATTAATCTGCATCTGAAGGGCTTTCTGATGTGTTTAATAAGTAGTGTAGCAACTCTCCAAGCATTAAGCTAGAGTTGGTGTTTTATTTCTATGCCAAAAAACCCACTCTTACCATGGAATCGAAGTCTGTAACAAATGATCCATCGGGCCTGTTAATCTTTGAAGCTCCCAGATGGTTTGTATTTCGAGGTACAAAAAATGCTGCAGATCTAGAAATGTATATATTTAGCAGGTATTTGAAAGATACAAGCATTATTTATAACTGAAGAGTATTACACTTACTAAGTAAAATGCTCTAGTAACTTGTATACGTTTTTGCAGGTACAAACTCAAATGTATGTAAGCATTGCATAATGTGACAATTATATAATTTATGTAATCTGATGCATGAATCAGACTTTTTATATAATACATATTGATTTATTATAGTTGATTAAAGTGTTTAATCTTAACTCAGTTGTCTAATTTCTTATTGCAGATAAAACGCTGTGGCGTATGCACTTATGTATGAGTCCTCCTTGTCTCTTAAAAATACTGGGGATGCCTCTTGTTTGATACATTGCAGCAGGTGATCTGTAAGGTCTACGAACTCCTTCGCTATGAAAAGAGTTCTGAAAATTCATTGCGAGGCGAATGTCTAAGTACCTTAGGCTGGATATTCTGCAACAGCAGTGTGAATGCCCTCTGTAGAAGACTCCCCTCATAGGGATGGAGCTATGGTTTGGTAGAAAATAACATGCGAGTGTTTAATAAGGCCTATGCCCAGTGCTTTCTCAACACAGCATCCATGCACACACCTGTGTATCCAAGGCAAGCGGGGATCTCAGGACCTGGGATGGGGGCAGGGGGTGGGCTAGGGCAGTGCGTTGGGCCGTTGTAGTCTCTTTTTTGAGATGTGATCCATACGTACTAGTTTTGGGCATCAGTCATACACATTTGGAACAAGAGATTTCTCCGCGGGCCAGAACGCCTGCCTAGCCTCCAGTTACTCAGCTTTGGAGGACACATTTAACTTAATCCCGCCCTTCCCCCAGCGCACTTCTGGATTATTCCCCTTCCTACCTATTCCTGGTACACACGCTTAGTTTCCCTTGGTCTACTGAGACAAAGGTATTTTGGAGTAATTTGGAAGTAGAGAGTTCCTATTCGATCAAAAGTGGCTATTTTTCATGTAAGTTTTGTTCTAGTGCAGTGCCTTATCCCAGAAATGTTTCTGTTCGGTTTTTCAAAGCAGTGGGCTTATTTATGGCCTGGATGCCCAGCATTCTACATTTCCCCCCAGTAATTCCACACGATGATACAAATGCCGTGCTTTCACATTTTTATGACAGGCAGAGTTGATACGTACAAGCACCATTTTCATGTACCTGTAATTACGTGAACTAGAGGTACTTGATTGTCTCTGACACCCCTTACGGCCTACAGCTCGATTCTGAAGTTTTCAGCGGTTTCATCATTTGTGAGGCATATTCAAAAGTCAGAATTTATGCTGGGAAGCACGAAAGCAAATTTCTCCATCAGAGGTTTTCAGTTACGGTGTGTCGTGGACACATGTCAGATAAGGGTCCAGTTTGAATACTAGTATCAAAGTTTGCAAATGATTTATTTAATACCTTAGAACAGAGTATGACTGTCGCTATTACAGCATTACATTGTATTACATGCTGGTGAGTCACGTGAAGGTGTGAGGGATGGAGACCACAGGTTATTTGCAGTTGCCAGCAGATCTTATTTGTGCTGCAACCTTAGTGCGGGGATTGCAAACTCGAATGCTTACCGGGCCAGGCAGGTAACAGTGGATAGAAAGGCAGGCCGGGTGCAGAAGAGGAGGGACTCCTGGGCACAGTGGCGATCTGGGGAGCCCCTTTTTCTCACTAAGAGTGGGCAACAGCTGTGTGGCCATATGGAAATGAAGGCCAGCCAGGCCAGGGCTGCTCAACGTGATCTTTCTGGAGAAACTGAAACTACAGATATTTATGTGAAATATGATTTCCAAATGCGAGCAACTAATTCTTGATTTTTTTTTTAACGAAAAAGTCTGACGGCCACCAGTTTGCAATCTCATCTTCAGTGAGTCCCTGGTGCTGAGGTGCCGTCTCGTATCCTCTCCTCCTGGTCTTCGTGGTAAGGGCAGTTCAGAGCTGAGTGGTGGTTTCCTTCTGCAGATGAGTGTGTGTTTATTCAAAGACTGGCTCGGTCAAGGGGCACATGGCGGGGGACGGGGATGATATGTAAGACAGAAACGCAGCTCAAACCTTGCTTGTGGGAGGGAAGGAGGAATAATTAATTATTCAGTGGGTGCAAAGCTTTGGTTACACGAGATGACTGAGTCCCGAGATCCCCCGTACAACCTTGGGCCTGTAATCCACAATACTGTATTGCAGACTTCAAATTCCGTTAAGAGTGTAGATCTTATATTAAATGCTCTCACTACAATTAAGGGGAAAAAAAGAAAAAAGACATTCTGCAGCGTGCCTGTCCCTGAGTGTGACTGTGAAGGTGCTTTTGACAGGGAGAACCGTGCAGGTACGTCATCTGAACTCCAGTCCCCCCTGTGCCAGGGGTTAGAGCGCTTGGATGTTACCCCACGATGTGTTACCTGCCTTTCTGTGGGGAGCATGATGTTTCAATGTTTATGATGGTCTTGCATTTCGGTAAAAATTGTACGAAAACTCCTAGCGTCCCAACGGTCCGTTGAGCTCGTCCCGCCAATCCGCTGTGCTCTGTGGAGGCCCCGCCCCGGGTGTTGTATGGTAATTTCCAGTACTCTAAAACTGACGTGTTTTCATGAGGTTTTTAGGTTCTAAAGTTATGGTTTTCACTTAAAATATCGTGACCAGTGATTCCAAAGTTTGATTTTATACATTAGCCCATTAAAATTCTACCGTACTTTTTGACTTGAGCCCGAGGAAGAAGGGTAGCTACTTTAGACCACTGGTTTGCCAAGTGTTGCCTCAGGCGGCGATGTGGGTCTTACCCGGGAACTTGTTAGAATGCAGATCCCCAGGCCCTGTTCCACAGCCAGTAAGTCAGAAGCTCGAGGGTAGGACCCACAGAGCCCTGTGAACAAGCCCCCCCGGGTGTGTCAGATGCGTATTTGAGAACCACTGGAATTGAGACCCCCTTTTATTCTTAGCTCAATGTAGTTTACAGAATCCTTTTTTTTTTCACTTAATATAACTTTCCTTGTTTTTTCAGTTTTTTAATGAATATTTTGTATTTTAGAGAAACTTAATCTCCACGATGAGACTTCATAGAGGTAGAATGTCATAAGGTACGTACCCTACTTTATGCAGAGTGGACACGTACGCACGCAGACCACTGATTCATTGACGTGATGAGTTTCGTTTGTGCAGGACGGTTTGCTGTTGTGATTGAGAAGGGACACTGTGTGTGGCTTTTATGTGAAACTGCAGAAAGTCTGTCTTCCTTTTGCTCGGACTTGGCTGTGCCACGTTGGCTGAAGGAGGACATCTCTTCCAGCCTCCCAGAGGCCTTTTCCTGAGGCCGCAGACAATAGTGTAGAAGAGGAGAGAGACAGTGCCGCCAGGTATGGGATGTGGGAGAATAACGTTTTGAATATACGTGTGAAGTTGGGTAATGAGCCTTAATATAAGAAAGCCAACTTGTGACTTCAGGTGAGAGGTTTTACTTAACAGGCACGTTGTAACTTTGCCAGCTACAGTCATTTTGGCAAACAGTGCATCAAAGGTTTACATTCTTTTCACAAAAAGTACTGAGTCAAGCCCTCATTTCTGGGGAAATCTACACTGAAATGTCAAAGTCTTGCCTGATCTTGCACAAGTAGTAGAAACACCCAATGATTAGGAAAAGGTCGTTCCTCAGTAGGTTAAGCAACATAATTTCAAATAAGCTTTGCACGAGAGAGCACCCACCAGGAGAATATTTAATGGCTTCTATTCCTCAGTGGAATCGTGGCGAACGTGAACAGCGTAGAATGGATTCGAAGACATCTGAACACTGGTGAAAGTTGTTGGGTTTGGGTTTTTCCATCTCTTTTGTTTTAATCATCATGCAAACCCTCGGTGGAAACGTCAGTGGCATTAGCCTCGCGGAAAAGAGCGCCAGATCCTCAAAGTCACAGCTGATTCAGAATCCTCAACTCGAATGATGTAGTTTCAACCTCTTTCAGCAAAATTTTTCTAAAGTTAGTCTAGGGAGTAACAAAATTGGCTTGCGAATTTCCTTTCCTTTCCTTTCCTGGCGATGGAGGCGTTAATTGGGGGTGGGGTGGGGGAGGGGGCAAGCGCCTGCAGTTGGCTGGAGGAGACAAGAGGCCAGGCTCGCGGGTGAACTGGCTGTCACCCTCAGACTCAGTCAGGTGATGCTCCCAGACCATGCGGGATGAGCGCCTCGTGAAGGAAAGAATTTGTCATAAACCATTCACAGGTCCCGTAGCACATTTCATGTTTTCATGTTTACATTTAAAGGGTTTTTTTTAAAGTGATGCACTGTTATTGAGCATCTTTCATGATTTATAAGCTGTAAAATATTTTAATCCTTGACTCATTTGTTTACCAAGCTATTCACTTAATGCTATGTAATATGTAGCACTTGAGACCATCTGTTAGGAATATTTGAATAATATGCACACTGCGAAGATATGTACAGCAAATAAAGCTCAAAACACATGAAATATTCAGAAAGAGTTTGTGAAGACAATCCATGTATTTTAATTAAAAAAAGATGTGGTCTGAAATCGGGCAGTCAGTCTTTTCCAAAAACGAAGCGCTCGTCTTACTGCGGGCAGATCCCTGTGCCGACATGGCCTTAGGATGTCATTTTGACCTGAAGCGACTGGACTTGAAATGAAATTATTGGGATTAGTACTAATTAGAACTGCACTTGTTGGAGCTCTTCAGTGAGCGCAGGAAGTTACTGCAGGGAGCCTCCCGGAGCAGCAGCAGCGCTGTGTTCTGCGAAGGAGGCTGGGCCCAGGGCACCCTGGGGTCATCCCTGGAGGAAGGCCGTGGGGGAGCCTCGGGTTTACCCCGAGAATCTGGGACTCGCCTGTGGGATCCTAGGCCTCGAAGGGTAACTTTAGTCCTGTTGGAGCATGAGGCTTTTGTTTATTTTTTCCCTTGGCACGGGTAGAGGTTGGGGGAGGTTGGCCTTGTGTGTGAATCCCCCCCAGCAAGGGACCTTCTTGTCAAAGATTGAAAACTGAGGTTTTCCAAGGCGCTTGGTCTCATGTAGACACCTGGATGCTTAGACCTTTTAGCCAGGAGTGGCTGAATTCCAATTCCAAATTCTAAGGAGCCTGACTCTGTCCAAGAGGCTTGTTGTTCATTTCAAGGTCACACACACCACGTGATGAGCTGTGGCCTAGACACCTATTATGGTGCCTCCTTGAAGAATGTCCCAGAATGGCATATGCATGGGACAAGATTTAGTTCCCACCGTGCCGGGGGGCTGTCCGACAGATTGTCAGTCAGTCCTCGCATTCCCTCTTTGCAGGTGCCTTCTTACTCGAACCGCTTTCCACTCTTGTGTTTTGATGCCTAAGCCAGGCTTCCTTGGAAGTAAACCTTTCTTATTGGTCTCAGGAGCAGCAGGGACCCCCCCCCCCTGCCATGGGTGTCCCTCACACGTACAGAGCACATGTCCTGTCTGAAGCCACGGCAGGGCCCCACATCTTATTGTTGATTGGCTGTTGCATTGATAGCACTATTTTAGGATATTAGCATATTATTTTAACCTTTTGTACGATCCTTACCTTTCAACATGATGACGGACTCTCTAGTGTTTACTATTACATTTTTCACCTCAAGTCTCGGATTCTCCCTTCTGCTGATTCTAACAGACTCCCAATAGTTGTATAAATGCCTTTTAGTCGTCTTTGCACTAAGTTCTTGCTACTTGTGGGGTGAATCTATGGGTTGAACAGGCTTCACCCGAGTTACTCCGCAGCTTGGCAGTCCCTTGTGTTTGGCATCTAGCGATTCAATGAATAATTAAATGCATTTCAGTGTGCATTTCTAAATGGTAGATTTACTCCTTTATATTAATATCCATATTTCTCCTTGTCCCGACTGATGCATTTAATCATTTTGAACCGTGTATATCTTTGTCAGTCACCTCAAATCTTTCGTGGGATGGAGCATCATATGAATAACGTTTTCCGCTGACATTGGCTCCAATCCTGCTCATTCCTGTCCACCAAATGTCCCCCATCTAACCTTCGCCGACCTCCAGCCAACCCCCATCTTACACATTTGCCCTTGTTTGGGGGTCTAATAGTCGTTTTATAAAAATACACACAAGTTCCTGGAAAGGAGTTTGCACCCTTGTCCTTGTAGCCCCAACGCTGACGCCCAGCGCTGTGTGTGGTGTGCAGTTGGTACTCACACATTTGTTGAATGAGTGATCAAATTACTGTTACTAAGATCTGTACGGTTGCTATGAATATCTGTTATAAACGGCGACAGTTTCTTATAAAGGAGCCCCCTTTAAAATGAATAACGTAACAGTTTGTGTTTTAAACAGGCACTGGGAGTTGAACCTAGAGGACAAATGGTTACTTCAAGATCATGGCCAGGGTAAATGGGAAATAGGCAGAAATAAATGTGCATCTCGAATTACAGGCAGTCTACCCGGATTGGATAAGCAGGCTCACTCAGCTTCTCCATTCGTTGCATTTCCTTATTTGAGTGAGGGCTTACCCTGTCCTACTGCAGATACTTGTTTACTTGTCTCCGTGCCCTGCTCCGCTGATGCATACTGACCAGAACGAAATAGCTGCTCACTTTGCTCTCTGCCACCTACAGGTCACAGGTCACATGCCAGGTCCTCAGTAAATGCTAGAGAGACAGAAGTGGAAGGAGGGGTTTAGTGGCTGGTTCCTTGAAATACTGTGTAAGAAGGTTTTACTTTTTTGTCGGATGGCAGCATGCTGAGATTTTAATTATCTGCACTTTAAAGTAGTGCAATCATGGTTATTATAAAAACACTCTATTGTCCGTGATGAAGGGAGGAGTTCCTATTCTAATTTGACTTATATTTGTAATTAATGAGAAAGAAAGAAACCTTGAGTGGTCCCTAATTGAAACAGGGAGTACATCAATCAACTTCTGATTAGGAGTCTCCGGGTAACTAGATAGAAAAACAAGTTTTCTTAATTGTATCGTGATACAAAAATAAAGAACTCATTTTCATGAGAACACTAAGCAAGATAGGCTTTTTTCTGACTGAAGTGCTTTCTTTAACATGTCTCTCATCGAACAGTCAGGGAGAATGAGTCCAGGATAAAACTTCAGTACAGCGTGGTAAACACATTTCATCTTGGGTGTTAATTGACCAACGACCAGTTGCTGCTGTGTCCTGGAAGCTGGTGAAGATTCCTTTGGGCCCTCCCATCCATCCATTGAGCCAATCCAGTATCCATCCATCCATTCTTCCTTTCCTTCACTCAACAAATTGATTACCTGCAATGTGCAAAGCACTTCTCTAAACTCTAGTGATACAGAATTGGACAAGATGGACACACGGAAATGGGACCATGATCAGGGACTGGTGTCTTCTGAGGCATGGAGTCCCTGCGCCCTGCACCCACCCCTTTATTTTTTTTAAGAAACAATTTTGGATCTCTTAAAGGTCTGCTGAAGCTGAAGTAGCCAGTTAAGTACTCTTGGGTTAATCATAGCAGCACCAGCTGATGCTGATCCAGGATTATCTCATGAGGACTGCTGACTCGATCCAGTTGCAGAATGGCTGACGATGAACTCACCTGCAGTGTTTCCGTGGTTCTTGTAGCTGATCCATGAGTTTAATTCTGAAACCTGGGAGATGCCCCCGAGCAAAACCAAACAACAAAACCAGAGTGATCTCTAGAATAGGGACAATTTTTGAAAAATGACAGGCAGTGATGCACGTGGCTGTTGTTCCCCTTTCCTGCCTTGCACAGAACTTCCTGTCATTCTGCACTTGGATTCCGGCCACATTGTTTAAAATGAAAGATATATGAAAGTAAATTTCATCTGAGAAGCCCTTGTCAATATTCGTGATATGCGAGTTCTTCAGTTTAGAGGGAAAAGAAGTTCCAAGTCGCTGAATGGAGTAAGAGTTGTATGTAAAAGGATTTTTTTCCCCCTGTAGCTTCTAAATTGAATAAACTAACTGAAAACTTTTCAAAACCAGGACTTAATGATGTCTGAGTTAGCCTCTTTATTGAGAATAATTACCTTCAAAAGATGAAAAACAAACATCAAAGCAATGGGGAAAAGATGGGTCAATCAATAAATGGACTTAAGGCAACTGAATGCCATCTGGGAAAAATACAAATTCCAATCCACACCTCACTCTTTATACCAAAACAAATTCTACGTGGATTAAAAATTTGAATAAAGTGTGAGAAGTACCAAAAAATATGGGAGTTTTATTCTGTTTTGTTTCTTAATTATCTCAGAGCAGAGAAATCCTCTCTATTCAAATCACAAAACCTAAATGCTATAAAGGAAAAGTTGTATTTGACTACATAAAATTTTTAAAACATTTGAGCAACAAGAAATACTGTAAACAAAGTCAAAGGGCAACTGACAAAATAGGGAAAATATTGCAACAGGTATGACAGCCATGGTCTAATTTTCTATTATATGAACTGTCTAAATATACCCATAAGAAGAAGACAAGCCACTAGGAAAATACTAAACAACAGGCAGAAGAAGAAATCCCAAAAGCCTTCTCAACATCTACACATTAGAAAAAGAAGATGCTACATCTCACCTATCGAACTGCTCAGCGCTGTTGACGTGCAGGCATGCCGGGAGAGGGGGCCAGTGCTCCCGGCATGTGGAGTATACCGAGACCGGCTCTTTTCAGGGCACAATATCCATTAATATCTTAAACGTGTACCCGTTTTGATCCAGCAGTTTTAATCTAAGAATTTACCTGATAGATGTTTTGGGATGTGTATGAGCGTGTACTTGCTACAGTGGGGGCTGCAGCATTATCTATGATAAGGAAACCCTGGAAATGGGTGCCCCGTCAGTTTTGGTATCTAATAGAATAATGCTGTGTAGTACGTAAAAAGCATGAGCCCTGTATACATGCTGATAGGACAAATATCCAGAACACATTGTTAATGGGGAAGGAAAAGACATCCGGAAGGTAGAGAATGCTCCAGGAATTTGCATGTTAAAATATGTACGGGTACGTGTGTGTTTGCAGGAACATTCCTGGAAGAACATGTAAGACGGCAGTTGTTTCTGAGGGATAGGACTGGGTATTTGCTTGGGGGACAGCTTAACTTTTTTTTTTAATAAACCCTTTTTGGTCTGTTTGAATTTTTCATCACACACACAAGCCATTTTTGGAATTAAATCAGATACATCTTTTGACCAATCTCAGGAATATTTGTGACCTGATTTTAGACTTCAGCCATTTTTATGTAATTTGGGGATGTGTCTATGGAAAATAATGTGTAGGGAGCCTGAAGGAAACCACTGGCCTGCTAGGGGAGTGGTTCACCATCTGGCCGGGAATGGGAGTTGGGCTCCTCCATTTTCAAAACTGTCAGCTTTCCCACTCCGGCATCTGGCGTCCAGAACCCGCGGGGCCCTGCTGCGCGCACAGCAGCCCCGTGACCCAGGCTCTCCCGGAAGATGGATGCTGTTCCTGCCGCAGAGCCCGGTGCCACATGCCCGTCGTGCTTCTGACGACCAGTTCCTCGCAGAACTCGGTCCGGGAACTGCTTTTTACACGTTCCTTGTGACGTGGACAGCTAAGCCCCAGAATTCAGTGTCTTTATCGGATTGATTTCTTTGCCTGGAACCTTACCATCAGATGCAGTGTTCAGTTCATAAATGGATGTTTAATAGCTATTTTATTGATCTAGGTGTGACCAAAACATCTACTGAAAAAAAAAAATGTTTTTTTGGTAGAAACCGTGACATCAGCATAAAATGGTAAAGAAACGAACCCTCTTAATGCCGCGCCAACCGCGGCACTTTCTGTGTGTGGGTGGGATGGGAGCCTGCCCTCGAGCGATGTCCTGTCCTCCTCCTAGGAAAGACAGTCTCTCTCTCGTGCATTATCCTTGCCAGAGCTATTGAATGGGACTCTAACCATGAGAAAGAATCAGACAGATCCACAGTGTGGTGTATGCTAGTCAGTTAACTTAAAAAACGTCACTGTCCTGAAAAACAACAAACACACCAGAAAGGCCGCCCTCAATTAAAGTAATCTGATGAGACATAACCAAATGCATTGCGCAAGTTTTGGGTTTTGGATTTTTTTAAAGCAAAAAAGAAAGATTTGGGGGAAATTTGAATATAAACTATACATTAAATACAATGGAAGTTCATTTCCCCAGGCACCTAGTAGAGTGGCCTCAAAAGTAGGGCGTGCGTGTTGAAGTGCTTAGGAGAGAAGCACTTGGGCGTTTGCAACTTACTTTAAATGGCTCAGGAACGGGACAGCTCTAAAGCTAACGCAAAGGTATCGTTAATTTGTAAATCAAAGTGAAGGATGTATGGGTGTAGCGTGTACTGTTCTTCCAACTCTTCTGTAAGTTAGAGATTTTCAAGAGAAAAAAAGTGGAGAGAAAAAATATGACATGACTCTTAGAGTCACACTGTCCATAAGCATATTTATAGCAAACAAAAATGGAAGAAAAAAGATTTTTTAGGTTAGTCTCTTTTGCTTTCTGCCATCCCGCCTAATTTGACATCTATTCCTTGCTAATCCCAGCTGAGGACACTCTCTTGGTAACATCCCTGTCGTCGCTAGGTCACCTGACCTCTTTTGCCTGACAGCAGGCCGTCTGGTGGGCAGCCCCGGGGGTGGGGGAGCCCCCTCCTTCCTCCACTTCTGCACTCTGGTTTCTGCCAGCCTCCATGACCTGCCTCCTTTACACCTTATTCTGGCGGGAGAGTTTCAATCAGAGTCCCAGGTGGCTTGTTTTTCTCAACCTTTGCCCCCACCATCCCCCTTCTCTTTCACTCCCAGGTGTCTCTGCTTTCAGACCTCACAGCCCACCCCCCAAGCCTTTGTCTAATTAAACTGAAGTGGTGCCACCTGGTGAAGTCTTTCTTCCTGGGCCTCTTTGGGTGGGTTGTTTTTTTTTTTTTTCTTCTTCTTCTTCTTTTTCCCCTCTGGGGCTGTCATGAGTTTCTTGTCAGCATCTTTGGCCTTTCCTGCCCTCCTTTCCCCTGAGCTGGGTCTGTGGCTCCCCAGGTGTCCAGCTCTTAGTTGTGATGTAAATGCTGATGGGCTTTTCAGAAACCTGGAAGGCCGGTGGAGACCGCCTCACGCCTGTCCAGATCGAGCTCCAAACGTGGATGCCCCTAGGTGTTTTCAGTCACCTGCACGCACTTTTCAGTAGCCTGTGTGGCAGGAAGGGTGCCTCTGCCTCTTCCTTCCTGGGGGCCTCCCGCCCCTTCTCACCCTTGTTTTGACCTTTTCACTTTCAGACTTTGAAATTTGACACCAAAACCTTTCCAGTCATTCCTCTGGAATCCCCGGGACCCCCCAACCGACACCTACAACAAATAAATCTTCCACAGTGGAGGCCAATTGAAGGATTTACGTTCTGGGTCCATCCACTCAAGCAAGGAAGCAGATTTGTGGACCAGTTCTTACCTGGATTTGCCAGATTTGAGCTGTGATCTGTCCATTGAGGTTGGATGATTACTACAATGACTGTGGTATGAAATGTATCGGGAAGAGAAGTGAAAGCTAGAAAATTATTGGAACCGAGGGACAGTCATGCTTTGCGCCAGAACATGTGGTTTGCAACTTACTGCAGCCCTTAAATATTCCCACACACTGGCATCGTACACGAAGTGCTGGTAACTAAGAGCATTCACACCACCTTCTACTGACTCTTGGATATTCTTAATGTTTCCAACATTTGAGAAGCAGCGATAAATAAAGGTAAACAGAGAATCGGAAAAACTTGCGTTCTGGCCCTGCCCCAGTTTTTGATGAGCTTTGGAATTTTGTTCAAGTCCCTAGACGTGCTCGCTTTTGTTTCCCTACTTCATAAAATGAGGATGTGGTTAGGGGTGGGCAGATTTGGTGTTCTCCGAAGGCCCCCTAGCCCTAAGACTCCAGGACTATAAAATCCAGTGGTCTGGGGTTCTACCTTCTTTCCTTTTTTTTTTTTTTATTTTAATTTTAGAAAATGCCTTTTAAACCTTGAGAGGTCTTTATTTATGTCTTTCATGATTCTAGCATCTCAGTGTTGAGCAACCAAAGCTCACCTGAAGCCAGCGCTAGGCCAGCATCAGGTGAACTGTATGAAAACCAAGGGCCAGAGCATGGAGGGGCCGCCTGCAGAGCATCAGCACCCAGGTGTCCCCCTCGCCGATCTGATTTTAGGGGGGCCCCTGGCAAACGCCCCTGGACACCTGCGCGTCGGGGTTCTCCACCGCGGAGCCTGGTGTCATCACCTCTCCCTCGGGGTTCGGTGACGGCGACTTTGATCTGAGCCCCAAAGCCCAAATCAAAGTGGTCTTTTGTTTAATATTTGTCACACACCCGGAAATTCTGAAACCCAAAACAGAACAGAAAGCACCATAACAAGGACTTTTCTCTCCAGCCAATTAAGGTTGCTAAAGAACAGCGTCCTCATTCAAATAGTTGCCTAGGCTTAGAATTACTGAGTTGCCCCAGCAACAGGTTACAAAAAAAGTATACCAAATCATGTCAGTGAACAGAAGAGGAAAGCAAATATACACATAAAAGTCTGATCAAGTAATTCCTTTGACAATAACATAATTGACGTAGAAGGAAGATTCAAAAAGTGGATCCAAGTAATGACCTGAATTTTAGTTAGTTATAGGATTATTGCCAACAGTTATACTCTGGCTACCACAATAACAACTGAGTTGAAAATCCAGCCCTAGCAAAGCCCATACAGATCATAAAACACGTCATTTTAAAACTGCATTTCTCCCCCATTTTACCAAGCATTCACTTCGACCGGTGTAGGTCTCCAGTTTTCACTGTGCTTCCGGAAAGGAGAAGCATCTGGAACACTTTCAGCTCCTGCCTGAGCCTCCCCTGCGGGAGGGGGTGTGGCTTACCTGATGGGCAGGTTTGGGAAGGGAGCTGAGCATCCTGCCAGGCTGCCTGTCCGCAGGAAGCATGCGTTCTGGGGCATCTCGGTCACACGGTGAGCTCATGGGTGGGCCCTGCATCTGTAGGGCACTCTGGTTGGCCAGAGCCGCCCCTGACTGAGGGGCCAGCTGCATCTAATTCAGGATGAAGGACGAAGAAGGCCGGCTAGACATACAAGGAAGCCACGCCCTCTAATTCAGTTGTATCTTCAATAAAGCTGATATTTTCATCTCCAGTTTTCTGACCGCTTCATGTGTCTCAGGTTGGGAAGAAAAGAGTGCATAATTTCTGTGGCCCCGGCAAGTCCAATAAGCCAATCAACTCTTACCTAGGGGGAGCCAGGACCTGGGTTTATAAAGAAAGTTAAGACTTGGTCTCTGTCCTGAGCAGCCTCATGAAATTCAGGCTTATGAAATTCAATTGAGTGAGTTTTAATTGTGAACAGAGTTCTCCCTCACTCTTCTTTTGATCTCCTTGGGTATTATCATTGTGTCCTAAAAACAAACAGCTTTGCATTTCTAATATGAATGATGGCGGAGCTATTCCGGTGCTCTTCGTATTGCTGTTGGCCTTTAACAGCTCACACAGAACAAATTTGGTTGTGTTTATATTAAAACCTTCTTAACAAGGGAAACAGAAGGATTAGATTCAATAAAAACAGGGGCAGCATTCTGAATGTGTTTAAACAAGTTTTCCCCACTGATAAATAGAACTACTGAGTATCATTTTCAACGAGACTGACAAGGAAAAATGGTCATCAGTTCCCCTGAAGAATTTGTGCAATGCTCGAGGCAAGTTGCAGCTGGATCCTCTTAGAGAAATCAATCTTTTCTTGTAAATGACTCGTAAGACCATTTAAATCTGTGCAGCTTTTCAGTAAATTTATTCAATTAGGGGGATTTTTGATATTTTAGCAAATATTAAATTAGCCATAATATCCTCGCGAGGTCAGAATAGAAAACAAAAGACGCCACGACCCAACAGCCCCTCCGCAGAGCCAGAGGCCTCAGCAGCACACAGCCCTTCCCGCCTGCAGGCAGGTCTCCCTGTAGATGGATGGAAGTGACTTTGCTGCACTAAGTGCTGACAAACTCGCTTATCGTTTTGTGATAATCACTCCTGCTTCTCTAGGGGAAAAACAACGAAGTGCCTTGCTATCGGGGGATGATGCTATGCCACTCTAAAAAGGAAGACAATAACTTGTGTAATGACGAGGCAACATGAGTCAAGACTGCCCCCGGATGATCGTGTAGTTCTCTTATTGAAGTACGGTAACTTCTCTGTGTCCACAGTGCATTTCATCTCAGTTTGGGACTGCGACTTTTTCTTTTTTATAAAAGTCATTTAAAAAGGTTCACTATTTATGTAACTTTTTTTTAAATTCACAACCTCGCAGTAGGAAGCATGTCTGGTTCCCACCCAGGAAGTACGTTCTAGAGATGAGACGGTTGAGCTGGACAGACGGAGGCACGTGACCAGTAGGAAGGCAGTCCTCAGCCCTCCTTGCGAGTAGGTGGGAGTCAGAATGGAGGAGGCAAAGGGCTCAAAGATTTTGGGCTTGTCTTTCAGTGGGTGATGGGTCAACTCTAAAATGTGGAGAATCACCTAACTTTCAGGTCTGACGATGAACACAAAGAGTTTTTAGAGTCTTTCAAGGTTCCCAAGAAAAACGATTGTTTTGATTTGGAAATACTCACTGGGTTTAGAACAGTGATATAAAGAACAATTCTTTACAGTGAATTTGTAATTAGACATATTTTTTGTAACTTTTATTTTAATCCTCACCCAAAGATATGATTATTGATGGGGGGCGGGCAGGAGAGACAGAGAAACATTGATGTAAGAGAGAAACATCAATTGGTTGCCTCCCGTATATGCCCCAACCGGGGATCAAACCTGCACCTAGGTTTGTGCCCTGGCCAGGAATCAAACTCTCTACCTTTTGGTGTGTGGAACCATGATCCAACCAACGGAGCCACCCTGCCAGGGCTAAATTTATTGTACATTTAACCTTAGATTTTCCTAATTGAAATCTATTTTGTCAGCCTAATTAATGCTCCGTGGAGTCACCCATACACCTAGGATTTTGCAGTCACTTGTGAAGCGAGTGTCTCTGGGCCCACTGTGTGCACCTTGCCCACTATGTGCACTGGGTGAACTGCTGGACTCCGAGAATCCAGCGGTGAAGACAAGGATGGTTCTTGTTCTCATGGGATTTCCAGTCCAGGGGATGTGGAGACGTTGGACACACAATCATTGGCTCATGATTACGAGTTGTTGTAAGTCTAAGAAGAAGAAGAACGGACGGCTGGGGGGTCAGTGAAGTAGAGGAATCTCCTCCCTGAGTTGGTGACCTCCGTGAGGAGTCCTGAGGCTGGGAAGACAGCCTGGTGATGGGGGAAGGAACAGCACTTGCAAAGGCTCCAGGGCGGGAAAGAGCTTGACAAATTTTCCCTGCACAACATTTTATTTATTTTATTTTTAATATATTTTATTGATTATGCTATTACAGTTGTCCCATTTTTCCTCCTTTACCCCCCTCTGCCCTGCACACTGCCTCCCACCCACATTCCCCCCTTTAGTTCATGTCCATGGGGCGTACATATAAGTTCTTTGGCTTCTCCATTTCCCATACTATTTTTAACCTCCCTCTATTTTGTACCTACCATTTATACTACTTATTCCCTGTACCTTTTCTCCCATTCTCCTCCTTTCCCTCCCACTGATAACCCTCCATGTGATCTCCATTTCTGTGATTCTGTTCCTGTTCTAGTTTACTTAGGTTGGTTTTTTTTTTTTTTTTAGGTGTGGTTGTTAATAGTTGTGAGGTTGTCATTTTACTGTTCATATTTTTTATCTTCTTTTTCTTAGATAAGTCCCTTCAACATTTCATATAATAAGGGCTTGGTAAGGATGAACTCCTTTAACTTGACCTTATCTGAGAAGCACTTTATCTGCCCTTCCATTCTAAATGACAGTTTTGCTGGATAGAGCAATCTTGGATGTAGGTCCTTGACTTTCATGACTTGGAATACTTCTTTGCAGCCCCTTCTTGCCCGAAAGGTTTCTTTTGAGAAGTCAGCTGACAGTCTTATGGGAACTCCTTTGTAGGTGACTGTCTCCTTTTCTCTTGCTGCTTTTAAGATTCTCTCCTTCTCTTTCATCTTGGGTAATGTAGTTACGATGTGCCTTGCACTGCATTTTAAAATAAACCCATCTTTCCAGGTAGGTGACTTGGAGCAAATTCTTTCCAAGGGATAAATTGTTGTAAATGCACATGAGTCAGACCTCTGCATGGGTTTTAAGGAACCACCTCTGGGCCACAGAAACCACCCAACAACCCCACAGGCATCTGAGGATAAGAACGTTTCAGAAACAATACTCAAAGTATCTGACACTACATTCCATGCCGTCACTGCTCAGTGAGAGCATGTCTGCTGCCTTGTCTTAAAAAGCTACAGTTAAATAGGCCAGGAGTTTAGCAAGTTTTATTTTTATGTGAGGGCATGCAAATAGGCGCCAGCCCCTCCTGGGAAACTGATGTCGCCGAACATCTGTGCTCACATTCCTTTTAAAAATAAGCAAGCAAATCAAATTCTGAAAACAAAAACCCTTCACCTAGATTATCTTCTCTATCTCTTAGCATCCTCATTTGCCAACCTTTCCTTTGGATGTGACAACTTACAATCATCAGGACTCCTGGGCAGGGTTTATTACTTATTTGACTTTTGCTTTTTTAATGACCTTTTGCTTTTCCAAAGTGTCCCTGTAGTCTTTGCTCTGGCCCAGCATTTTCAGCTTCTTCCTGGTATCCCCTTGCCCGATTGCTCTCTGTTTTCTAGTTTATTGACATCGGTCTTTACTTTTCTTCCCCTGAACTGCTGACCTGAACTCCCTGCTCCCGTGGGTCCCCCTTTATACCTCCTTTCATCCTTGCCTTCCTCCTATTTTATTTTTGCCCGTGGTTTCATCATTTGGAAAGGTGTCGAAGTGGTGTTAGCGTTACTCAACACCTCGTCTCTTCAGTGCGGCGTCAGCTGAATCTCGTCACATTAAGGTCTAATTACTGAGCTAAACGATTAGGATTACATACTCTCCTGCTTTGCTCTGTGAAGTGTGTTTTCTGTACGGTGAAAACTTGCCACATTACCTGGGAAGAAGTGTTTTTTAAAAAACAGGATGCTAACTCTT